>JAWPHD010008355.1:0-116176 GCA_037043455.1 Cyrtodaria siliqua | reverse complement strand
CGGGCAATTTTCGTGCACGGGCGGGCACCTTGGTAGAACCACCTACGTTCCGCAAGCCAGCTGGATAGCTTCCTCACATAAAGATTCCTAGGCCCCTGAGAGATCGAACTTACAGCGGTGAGGGGCATCTTATGGATGAACTACTGAGATTAACTTACTAGGCAGTTTTCTGTTAGGGTCTTTTATAATTTTTAAAAGTGATTAATTTATTTCAAAACTTGTTTTAACATATATAATTATGTTATTTAAATTGAATAAATCCTGTGTTCGACTAACCTAATTGGGAAACTATTTAGTCATAGTTATGATTTACACCAAAAGATATCGCTGAGTCAGCAACATTTCCAGGCCGAACATTTTCATGCACAATTATTAAACTGAAAGTTAATACGGTTCAATTTAATGTGCGTGTAATTCGTTCCTGGAGTAGTCACAGTGAAACACATTATGAATGTTTTTTATTCTGATTGACACCAATCACTTTTCCAGGTCGCAACAAGCCCGTTTATTGCACTGTTGATTAGGGTGTTCTCTGAAGTTTTTGAAGGATCACTTTGGTATTACACCGACATCTCATTACAAGCAATTGATATATTCGGTGCCTAACTCACTCGTTACATGTGTTACATGGATATCTAAAACATTGTAGCGGGCTAGATTTCAATGCCTGCAAATTATAGCAACCCAAGCGTTTGAGGATCCGAATATCAAGCATTATGCATGTATGCATAGGTAAAATGGGACATATATAGTTTGTTTGACACGTGTTCTTCTGAAATGTCTCAGTAGTACTATCTCAACGCAAGTTGTGTGTTGCATTAAGTTAAAAAGAAATTGTTAATAGGGGCACGTGTCACAATAATGAAATATACGAGATCTAACCGAATGCTACGGAAAAATGGGAAATACTTTTTTTTCAAAATATGTTTGTCATCAGTTATTTTACATTAATTAAATAAACCTCGTCTTTTCTTTCGTTTTGCCATTTTGAAAATAAAGCAGTCGCACGATCTCGTCTTTGGTTGCCAACATCTCTGTTAAAATGCTGCGGTTTAGTACATAGGTTCGACAATTGTAGGCAGTTTATGTGAAATCATGGCATAACCTGTATATATATGTGACAAACATGTACGTTTAGCCTATTTGAATTGATTTAGATGAAACTGTCATATAGTCCATCATGTCGCAGATGTAGATCAAACATTTGCGATGAAAGCCTATATGTTTACAATCCAAATTGAAACTTGGATTCTGTTTCAATAAAAAATATCTCAGATTGAAACCAGGATTCTGTATCAATAAAACATATCTCGACATTTTAATTGGTAGTCAATAATTATAGTTATTGTGTAATGCCTAGTTATATATGCTACACATTATCAGCAAGTGTCTGTGGTGTAGTGGTTATCTTGAGGTATTGAAAAGCAAATAAGAGATAAAGGCCCCTTGTTCAATCGTGTGCCTTACAACGGAAATAAATTCGCAAGCTGTACTAAGGCGATATGAATATGTGGTAGATTTCGCATCGATTTCTTATATACAGACATTTTTGATGTTCGACGTACTGAAACAGCTTATTTTTGTTGAATGAGTTCAAGTAAAACATGTACAGCTTTTAGACAACCGCAGAAGTCTTTATTAAATTATGGAACAACTTGTCAGTCTAATTTTCTAACATAGTTGATTGAAATAATCAATGCTGATTGGTTATTGAGCGGGTTTCAAAATTCCTGTACAGTACCTCTGACGTCAGGTAAAACGCTAGAAAACACGTGAACCGTTGAAACGTCATATTAAACGCCATATTCATAACACCTATGCAATGGAATGCGTTATTTGAAGTGACTCTACATTCCAACAACACATTGAAATAGGATGAAAATTAATTATTCTCGGATGATGTTGAGAGATAACAATAACATGTTAGTTGGGAGACGTGGTTTGTATTTTGTGCAATCTCTCGACAAAAGGTGTATCATAATACAAATATATCCATGTCAGATAACAAATAATATATTTCCATCGGCTTTACGTTGTGTGAGATCAAAACCTAGTGTTTGGGACTTGAAACTCATCGAAATCGTGACCCTGCGGCCCTTTGTATCAATTAACTTCAAGTCTATCCCACCAGGTAATCATCTGGGATAAAATGAACCCGCTAAAAATATTTTAGTTTTTTAATTAAGCATTACCTAATGATAATAACCATTCATCCCTTCTTTGTTTAAGCCCGCTATGAAGTACCAGTTACCTCTGTAAGGTATACCGTATTGTGGAACGAGGTCAAATTGTAAATTGTTAAAAACATACAAAACTTACAAAACTTACCTCCGGAGCAAAGACTTTGTTCATTTTGCAATCTAATACAGATTGAAGATGAAAGACATTTTTTACTTCAGTGTACATTTTACAATGATGTAAGAGCAGACGTTTTTAAAGATCAGTTTTCAAATAGACAGTTTAATATATTAAATGATGTGGATAAACTTATATATCTTGTCAGAAACGTTCCAAGAAAAGTAGCTAAATACATTGTTAAAGCTTATATGAGAAGAAGAAATGCATTATATAACTGATATCATTCCAATCAATATAATATTATGCAAAAGTTTAACATGTTTTATTTATTAATTGATAATGTTTAAAATGCCAACATAATTTCACGTGAAAATTATATTACTTGTATTGTATAGGTGACTTATAGGTCCATTGGGCCGGGTGTTGTGTTTAAATTTCTATTATTGTATATTATGTTACATGTACACATGTCACTTTAATAAAATATTTACTTACTTACTTACTTACTTATATTAAGGTTAATATTTAACATGTTTAAGCAGTTTACTAAAAGAATATGTGACAGTTTTCGCATCTATTTCTTTTATACCGACATTTTTCAGTTCGGCGGACTGAAACAGCTTCATCAGTGACTTATTTATGTTTATGAGTTAATACCATTTAAAATATAGCAATTACAGCTTTTAGGCGCCCCAGGGGGGAAAAACTTTAATAATTTCTCTGCAGCATGACAAGTCAACGTTACATAATAGTGTACATGTGCTTCGAAGTACTTTAGTCTTTCTAGTAACCGGTGTAAACTGTATGTGCAATAAAACAGTTACTAGTAGCAGAGATTTAAGAAGTAGATTCCCGAACCATTTATGAATATATATAATACAGCTACTACTGTACTTTGACTAACAATTTTCAGCTGACATTGGATTGATGGTGTTTTTCAGACAGGTCCCAAATGTGAATAGTGCACTTGAGTGTGAACTGATGCTGAAGTCAACTACTTCAGAGAGTCCAGTCGTCTTTAATGCCATTGAACAATATGGAGGTGAGAACCTATTTAAAACTTGTTTGTGCTCCGACAAGAATCTGCCACCGCACTTGTTGTAGTTCTTTAAATGGAGCTTGTATTACCACATGAGTTATGCTTGCACGTTGCTGTTCAAAGTTAGAGTAAAAAATGCTTCCAATGATAATGAAAAATGTTTACAATGTTAATTTAGAGTGATTGTTATATATAAGCTCGTGTAGACGACATGTACTGAATACATGTGAAAAAAAGTATGTTATAGGGACACATGACAGTCTTGATTTGTTTAAAACTCACAGCGCCCCGTTAGTATTTCTACATGCTTTGCATTTGTGCAAGCATTAATATTGATTATTAGAATAGTTCAAAGGAAATGGTTTTTACATATTACTAATGTTGATAATAGTTCACCAATAATAAAGTTCAATTTTGGTAGAATAACAAAGGAAAAATGAAAGCTCACAAGTTTATTTAATTATATGCAAGCAAGTTTAAAGTGAAAGTGATACCTGGTTCATAATTGAGATGCTGACTGTTAATGCTTGATACATACTTAAGTATTGTCGTATATACCTTTAACATGCTGGTACATCAATAATATGTGCTCATTTTGAAATATAGTATCTTTGTGATGGGCTCCCTTTATTAAAGGGACACAGGTCAAATTTACAATATTGGGTCTGTTTTACACGTTTTCACAATTAAAACAAACCAAACATTTACAAAAGTGTCTGCCAACTCCCCTATTTAATCGTTTTTTTACTACAAAATAGCGTTTTGAGAGAGAAAATAAATAATTTTATAATAATGTTTTCTCTCCATCATGTTCATATAAAATGATATTATTTAGTCATTAAATAAATATTAAGAATAAAACGTGTAAAATTAACGATGTTTGGCAAAAGTTGTTCTTTATTTCGTATTTATTAAATAAATTGCTTATAAACTAGTACAGCCTGAGTCAGATTACACTTTCCTGATAATGGCATGAATAGATTCTATTTACTGTTGGATGAAAATACATTACGTTTTTTTTGTGTATCTTTGAGTTTGTTAGCATGTCATTGTCAGATCAGTTATATACTCGTATGAATATAAATATAATATGTATTGACCCCATTATTTGATGTTGCCATTTACTCAAGTTTTGCAATGGGACATGATGGCCCAGTGTATAGCATGCTCGGCTTTGAGCTGTTGATTTTATGAATATTGAGTTCTGCTCAACCCGGGGCTAGAGGGCGTGAGCGGTAGCTAGCATATTTCACTACCGCTCATGAACAGTCTCAATCAAACCGAGACTGCAATATTTCGTATGTGTCGTGCTCGGCCGTTTCCAAAGGTCCATTGTCATACTCTTTTTTGAATCTGGTGAACACGGACTCGAGAGTCTCACTGGCAACACTGCATTACTTCAATTTGTCCTGAGGCAACACATCCAAGTCGTCCGTCGGTAAACCCGATGGTCCTGTGTATCGAAGTCTCACGTTAAAGAACCATAAATATCTAATCGATAGTAAGATTAAGGCAGGGTTCCTGAAATCCAATGTATATCTCTCCCTCTATCCCTGCCCCTCTCTCCTCCCATCACCTGGATCAGATTGTACGAAGCATCAGTATAATGCCTAGTTGTGCATATGTGTTTTTGAGGTCAGTAGGTCAACGCTCAAGGTTATCATGACAGGAAAAGAAAAATTCGTGCCCACACCGTTATTACTTTTTCACTAAGGCAAATATGAATCTTCATTGGTGGACTGAAAGTGGAAAGAGGATGATCCTTTTGATTTTTAGCACATCTGAACAAGAATGTGCAGTGAGGGAAGACATCTTTTCTTTTTAAAAAAACACACTCTAGTTGATTATTGTTGATGGTGCTCTTACTGCTATATTACAACACGCGCGTTATAACATTGTAATGTATTTCTTGCGCAATGTTGAATCCAGAATAAACAGTGGTTTGGTTAATCGATATTGCCGCCTCTGAACCAAACCACATGTTTTAATGCAGTCAATAGTGTGCAAGACATATATTTCGATCAACCACACCCATTTTATTTTAAATTAATCAATTACAAAATAACACGAGTTTTAAAACAATCAAATACATGTTATTTGAAGAAAACAGACATTTAAATTTTCCTAGAAGTTATATTCAACTGTTTAAAACAAACGCTTTTTTCCCTGAAAAATTAATTCCCTGAATATTGTTTTAAAAAAATCCAGATTATAATAGCATATTCTAGAAATGTGCTGGGGGTTTTCATCTTCAGGAAAATGTTTAACATCTTTTCATCACATATCATGCATGCTGTTTTGATTAGTGTTAGCGTGTTTTTTTGTGATCGTTCCAAAACCCGACACTGATCACCTGTGGTTTGGTTTGGTGTGTTTCAGCCATGTCAAACAACAAAAAAAACAACATTATTTTAGTCAGAAGATCCCCTACATGCAGACTTATAGTAGCCAATTATATTGCAGATCGTAGCATTTGTTACATACTATTTAATACGAATTTGTGGTTCAAATAACCTACTGCTTTTGGTGCAGTTGGTGTGCGTTGGTTAGATCATTGTCTCCTATTAGTCTACTGACCTGCAGGTTCAGGATTCAAGACCCATATAATGCAGCATTTTTTAAACCTTATTACATGTATGTTAACATATTTCAAACATTGCGAAACTAGTACGGAATTTTGATTGTGACTACTCTGTTAGTGCCCGCTTTCAAGTAAAATGGAAAACGGCAAGCCCTGGATGCTGGGAATATAATGTCAGAAGCGAATACATAATTTGAGATTAGAGGTTGTTTGGGCGCAACATATTTTTTAGATTGGGGCTGAGGGTGATGTGCGACGCACATGTATATTCAGTAGTAGCGTTAATGTTGCATGACTGTGTGTTTTGTGACAGATAGGCAACCATATAGAAAAACAAAATAAACAAAATCGACTGAAAAATATTTATTGTTAACTGTATATACCATGCCCTATAGTTATGAAAATAACAATTATGCGTTTTGGATTCATGCGTACACTGCTTCACATAATTCACTATATTGTGTTTGTTACTAACACCTATATTGTGTTTGTTACTGACAGCTATATTGTGTTTGTTACTGACAGCTATATTGTGTTTGTTACTGACAGCTATTTTGTGTTTGTTACTGACAGCTATATTGTGTTTCTTACTGACAGCTATATTGTGATTGTTACTGACAGCTATTTTGTGTTTGTTACTAACAGCTATGTTGTGTTTGTTACTGACTTGTCAATCGTAGATTTAATTAGTTAAAGGGACACACGCCAATCCTGCTTTTTTAAAATGCATGGCGTCTCGTTAGTTTTAAATAAACATTCAAAATAATAACTTTCTGCCTGTTAAAGTTATATACGTTTTTCGCTCTTTTTTTCTGACTGCGTCAATAAACTCCGCAAAGCGTGTTACCTCCATTTTAATTAGTATTATACTGACGCACCGTTTTATTCTCGCTTTTAAATTGCCAAAATAAATACAGGGCGTTTTCAGAAAGATGTGTGTGTATCAGGTGGTGCGGGGTGGTTGTGGTGGAGTAGACTAGCGTAATGGTTTCCCTCAGAAATGCTGAAGATATTACTTCAGTAATTTAACAAATACAATTCTAAATAGGTTTATATCTTATAAATAATTTCATAATTTCTCATTTTTAATATCAATAAACTTTCCCGAGTGAAAATTAATTTTAAATGCAGATCTGACATACTTCAGCGAGTATGGTATTTTTAGTTAATTTGGCGGGGAAAAAAACATATTTCTTTATGATAGAATTTCTAATAGCAAGCATTTCAAGGAACACTTTTAGATACAAAAATGCATGCTCGCTGTTAAAATTTCAGTTTTTCGCTATGTTTTCGTATTCAGAAAATAAAATTTCGCAACGTATATTGCCACCATTATGATTTAATTTTCCAACATACCTTTGCTAATTTGTTTATTACAAAGGATACTGGACGCTCTAATAACATAATTGAATAAAAGAATGTCTGAAATGCTCTTACACATACATTTTAAATAATCAAGTTATTTCATTTCTTGTGTACCATTTGCTTTTCTTTAATGTATAGAATGTTGCCGTTTTTCAGATGGGAGGAGTGTGGGTGGGGTGGAGGGGGAGGGGGAAGGAGGTGAAGAATAGCCTAATGGTATCCCTCAAAAATGCTATGAAAATATTACTTTGATACTATAACAAATACTGAACAATGCTGAACTGTTTTCTTCTCATCCCTTATTTCATATTTCAACAAATTTAATTTTAATACACCTTCCTGCATAAACTTAAAAGTTAAACGCAGATCATGCATATGTTAACGCTTACGGCGAAACAAGTTAATTTGGTGAAAATAAATTGTTTGTTTTTTCGATTCACATAAAAGTTTTTTAAATACTAATAGGCGACATGTCAATGAACATTTCCATGACGTTATTTTAACTCTAGTTTTTATGAAAATAAAATCGCCATTTTTATTGACAGAAAAAAATGATTTTGCAACGCACATTTGCGCCTTGTTGATTTCTATTGCCGACCTACTATTATCCTGCTTAACGTCACAAAATAAATTGGACTACTCAGAGTCTACTCCTCGGCATAAAACCGAGATCAGAAATATAATCTGGAATGCACTGATAAAAACAATTTTGATATTTGTTTTCAATTCATAAAATTATTTCCGTTTTTGTATACCAGGTCGCGTTTCTAAATGTGCATGCAATTCGTCGTCGTTGGGACGGATATTGATGATAGTACATACATTTGGTTTTATTCTAGCTTTTAAATTGACGAAATAAATGCACTTTGTAGAACAATAAAAATCAATTAAATCGTGCCACTGAAAAATACCTTTAGCTATTAACGGGAATAACTTAACGTTTATAACAATTATGTCCGATCAATGTAGTTTGTGAATATTAATACTTTGCCTACGATCCATGTTTGCGTTTTGTCATAATCGGAGTTTATATATGTGCGGTGTATAAATCTGATCAGTGTCAATTTCGCCGAAAATGTCAGTTTGTTATCGATTTTATCAGGACCGTGTTTGATAAACATTCATCCGCCATAGGGCTGGCGTTCCTACTCCAACATTCATCAGCCATAGGGCTGACGTCCATACTCCAGGTAAAAGTGAATGTGTATCTGGCAGGCTTTTAAATGCAATAAGAAGGCAGATGGTTTCTGAGGTTTGATAGAGATCAAATTCTGTGAAATGCATTCAACATTGATGTCTTTTTCATTCATAGACACAACAAATTAACTTTAAAACGACCGTGGAAAAGCATCGAGTTACCAAACTATAGAATTATAGAACATATGGAGAGGCCCTGATAAGATTATCGTTAAGATGTCACTTTCTGTTAATACTATGTATGTATGCGTTGTTATTTTTTATGTGAACTAGCAGCATGTTTCGAAACAAATGAAATCCTTAAAATCTTTAGAAAAACATGATAATTGCTTTATGATATGGACATTTTCATTCTGCCCCATCTATCCGCCCGAGACTCTGTCTTCTGCATCAATACTAGTATTACGTATCAATATTGGTATCCGCCTACTGCATCAGTATTAGAAATAATAATCAGTAGTAGTATATATCTACTCTGTTATTATTAATTATCAATATTACCGTCTGTATACTGCATCAGCATTAGTATTAATTATTAGTGCTAGTATGCCTACTGCATCAGTATAACAATTAATAATTAATATTAGTATCTGTCAACTACATCAGTAGTAGTATTAATAATCAATATTAGAAGGAGTCTACTGCATCAGTATTAGTACTAATTATCAAAATTAGTATCAGTATACTGCATCTGTATTAGAAGTAATTATCCATATTTGCATCAGTCGACCGCAACAATATTAGCATCAGTCTACTGCATCCGTATTAGAAGTAATTATCCATATTTGCATCAGTCGACCGCAACAATATTAGCATCAGTCTACTGCATCCGTATTAGTATAAATTATAAATATTGTTACGCCTACTGCATCGGAATTAATATTAATTATCAATATAATTATCTGGCCTCTGCATCCGTATTAGTATTACTTATCAATATCATAAAATGTCTACTGTATTATTATTAAGTATCTATATTTGTATTAATTAACAATATTAGTATCTGTCTACCGCATCAGTATTGGTGTTACTTATCAATATACTAAGTTCTTGTCCACTGCATCAATATTAGTATTAATTATCGATATTAGTATAAGTCTCCTGCATCAATATTAGAATTAATAATAAATATTAGTGTATGACTATTTTTCAGTATTAATATAAATTATAAATATTACCATATGTATACTGCATTTGTACTAGTTCTAATTATCAATATTAGAATCAGTCTACTGTGTCAGTATTATTATTAATTATCAAAAGTTGTATCAGTATACTGCATCCGTATTCGTATTAGTATAAATTATCAATATTAATACCAGTCTACTGCATCAGTATTAGAAGTAATTATCCATATTTGCATCAGTCGACCGCAACAATATTAGTATCAGTTTACTGCATCAGTATTAGTATAAATAATAAATATTAGTATGTCTACTGCATCAGAATTAATATTAATTATCAATATAATTATCTGGCTACTGTATCAGTATTAATATTACTTATCAATATCATAAAATGTCTACTGTATTATTATTAAGTATCTGTATTAGTATTAATTGAAAATATTAGTATCTCATTATTCTGTCTACTGCATCAGTATTGGTGTTACTTATCAATTTACTAAGGTATTGTCTACTGCATCAATATTAGTATTAATTAACGATATTAGTATAATATAATAAATTATGTCTATTTTTCAGTATTAATATAAATTATAAATATTACCATATGTATACTACATTAGTCATGTTAGTATTAGTTTTAATTATCAATATTAGTATCAGTCTACTGCATCAGTAATACTATTAATTATAAAAAATAGTATCTGTCTACCTCATCAGCATAAGTATTAATTGTCAATATTATAATCAGTCTACTGGATCAGTATTATAATTAAGTTTCAATATTCAAGTCAGTCTACTGCTTCAAAATAATTATTAATTATCAATATTATTATCAGTCTCCTACATCAATATTAGTATTAACTAGCATTAGAATTAATATTCAATAACCATCTGTATAGTGCATCAGGATTAGTATTAATTATCAATGCTAGTATCAGTCTACTGCATCAGAATTACAATTAATAATCAATATTGTATCTGTTAACTGTATCAGTATGTAGTATTAATTCTCAATATTAGTATATGTCTACTGCATCAGTACTAGTACTAATTATCAATTTGAATCTGTCTGGTGAATCGGCATTAGTACAAATAATCAAAATTAGTATCAGTCTACTGCGTGAGTATTAGTATAAAATTATCAATATTATTACTGCTTCCGTATTATTACTAAATACCACTATTAGTATTAGTCTACAGCATCAGTATTAGAGGTAATTTTCGATATTAGTATCCGTCTACTACATCAACATTTGTATTAATTATCAATATTAATATCAGACTCCTACATTAGCATTAGTATTAATTATCGATATTTGTATCATGCATCAATATTATAATCGGCATTAGTACAAATAATTAAAATTAGTATCAGTCTACTGCGTGAGTATTAGTATAAAATTATCAATATTATTACTGCTTCCGTATTATTACTAAATACCACTATTAGTATTAGTCTACAGCATCAGTATTAGAGGTAATTTTCGATATTAGTATCCGTCTACTACATCAACATTTGTATTAATTATCAATATTAATATCAGACTCCTACATTAGCATTAGTATTAATTATCGATATTTGTATCATGCATCAATATTATAATTAATTATCAATTATCAACAGTATTATATGTCTTCTTCCTCAGTATTAAAATTAATTAGAAATATTGCCATCTGTATACTGCATCAAAATTAGATGTAATTATCAATATAAGTATTAGTCTACAGCATCAGCATTAGTATATATTATTAATATTAGTATCTGTCTACCATGTCTACTGCATCAGTATTAGTATCAATTATGAGTATTAATACCAGTCTACTGCATCAATATTAGAATTAATTATCAAAATTAGTATATTCCTACTGCATCAGTACCATAATTAGTTATCAATATGCATATCAGCCTACTGCTGTAGCATTAGTATAAATAATCAATATTGCATTCTGCTGCCTCAGCATTAGTATAAATTATCGATATTGATATCAGCATTAGAATAACTTATCAAAATTAGTATAATTATATATACTGCATCAGTATTAGTACTGAATACCAATATTAGTACCAGTCTACAGCATCAGCATTAGTATTAGCAATCAGTCTTAGAATCAGTCTACTGTATCAGTATTAGAATTAATTATCAGTATTAGTACTAATTACCAATATTAGTATCAGTCTACAGCATCAGCATTAGTATTAGCAATCAGTCTTAGAATTAGTCTACTGTTACACTATCAGTATTAGAATTAATTAACACTATTAGTAGCTGTCTTCTGCATCAGTATTATTATTAAGTCTCAATATTTGATTCAGCCTACTGCATCAATATTGGTTTTTAATTATCAATATTACTGTAGAAAAATACTAATACTGATAAGTATTACTACTACCTACTGATGCAGTAGACAGATACTAATATTGATTATTAATTCAAAAATGCTATTGTATTGTGAGTTCTGTAAAAACTTGGAAAAGTTTTAAGAATTATAGAAATAGGATAATAAACAAAAAAGATGTGGCCATTTGAAGGGTTTTCTAAAAGGATATGGGAGTCGCCATTTTGAAAACTATGACGTCATAGTTCTAAATTACCACACATAGCATATTTGTAAATATCATTTAAAGCAAAAAAAATAATTGCAAATTAATACAAATTCCTTTACTAGCCATATAAGGCATTATAACACATTAGTATACTTATATTTCGTATCTTTGCTGTGTTTTCCCCTCTATAAAACCAGTTAATTAACGCCATTGTTAACTCCGGTGAGACAAAACACACAAACTTAAAGTTAACTAGCTGCAACTTACGTTGAGAATGGGGCATGAACGCTAAACAAGAATGTTAAATTTATTGTCTGACCTTGCCTGTTTTTCTTCATAACTTGCATAGTTTGCAAAACATTATTAATAATAAGTATTTCAATCGTGTGAACAAAGTGTGTTTGCATATTACTAATTGTTGGTTATATTTCAACAGTTATTTAAACTCCCAATTGCATTACCTTATTCCATATGTATGCATATTTGAAGCTAAATTGAAACTGAATAAATAATAACTTGAGGTCATTATTTTAAAACTTGATACACATTTCATACTACTTGTTTTTGCTGTCTTCAAAGCCATTTCAAACCGTTGGTTTCTTAGGCCGTTTTGGAAATGTTGTCCGCCCCTGTACTATAGTGTACAGTTAAGGTACAAATTCGAGACCTACTTTCATAGGCCCATTCTGATAGTCTTTTAAATTTTCTGTTATTTGACTTCGGTTCTGATTTTATATCAAGGGTTGTCGTCGTAAAATTCCAATCAGCGCTTCTTTCAAAACATTTAAAAAAGAACCCAAAAAATAACAACCCCCACATGCGAAACATAAACGCTTGCACCATTCTAACAATTAAAACAAGCGGCCCTAGTTCTAATTTGCTATGGTTATTTAGGGACTCGAGGCACAACAATTGTATCAAATATGTTTTGACCGCCTGTAGAGGGGCCCTTTATCAGGCGGTCAAAACCCATCTTATATAATTGTTGTGCCTCGAGTCCCTACATAACCATACTAAAATTAGAACTAGGGGTTGTTTTTAGTAAAAGCAGATGTATACCCTACAGAAGAAATGTCCATAACTCCGCCAAAAATCATTAAACAGGAACACGACGAAGACATGTTCAACTTTATTTGGTAAATGTCATCCCTACCAAGTTTCATGGAAATTCATACAGTGGATCAGAAGAAATAATCGGGACAAAACTTATGTATTAAATCCTTTAAAGGACCATATCTCCACCAATAATCATTCAAACGGAACAAGATACATGTAATGATATACGCAAAAAAGTTTCGTTGAAAGCCGAATTGTGGTTGAGGAGAACTAGTCCGGACAAAGTCAGTGTATTAAAACGTTTTAAAGAGCCACAACTCCACCAAATATTATTCTTGAAAACTAGCCCGAATACATTTTGTGTATAAGGGGCCATAACTCTGATAGTTAGTTAGTTAGCTACAAAGTGAGTGTACTAAAACGTTTAAAGGGCCATAACCCGCCAACAATCATTCAACCGGAACACGGTGATGATATGGGCAACTAGGCTTTGTACTGATTATCCCTGCAACGTTACTCTGAAATCCGGCAAGAGGTTCAGGAGAACAAATCCGGACAATGTTTGTACAGTAAAACTTTAAGGGCCATAACTCCGCCAAAATTCTTTCAACCGATAAACGGTGATGATATGCACAACTAGGCTTGGTACTGATCATCCTTGCCAGTTTCGTTGAAATTCGGCCAGGGGTTCAGCAGCACTAGTCCGGACAATGTTTGTGTATTAAAACCTGTAAAGGGCCATAACCCCGCCGAAAAGTCTTACAATCGGAACATGGTGATGACATGTACAACTAGGCTTGTACTGATCTTCCCTACAACGTTTCTCTGAAATCCGGCCAGGGGTTCAGTAGAACAAGTCCGGACACATTTTGTGTAGTAAAACCTTTCAAGGGCCATAACTCCGCTAAAATTCTTTCAACCGGAATACGGAGATGATATGCACAAATAGGCTTGGTACTGATCGTCCTTGCTCAGTTTCGTTGAAATTCGGCCAGGGCTTCAGCAAAACTAGTCCGGGCAATGTTTGTGTATTAAAAAATGTAAAGGGCCATAACTCTTCAAAATTCTTCATACTGGAACACGGTGATGATATGAACAACTAGGCTTGATACTGATAATCCTTGCCAAGTTTCGTTAAAATCCAACCAGGAGTTCAGCAGAACTAGTCCAAACAAATTATGTGTAATCAAACCTTTAAAGGCCATAACACATTTTTCGATAATTCAAGGGCCATAACTTCGTTGTTTCTGGTGCGATCTGGCTGGTCTTTGAACTCATTTGCCCCCTAATAGATATTAATATTTTGTACAGTTTGGTAAAGATCAAATGAAATATGTTGGCCTGGTAAAATTTCGTGAATTTCTTGACATATTTGCATTTCAGGTTATTGAAATCAAATACATGTCCGTTACAATTATAATTACATAAGCATGGAAAAAAACGTATAATTTATTTTATTATTTTATTAGTAATCGAACGTCCGGCTGTTCATGTTTAAACTAGGCAGGTAAGCTCTATTTTTTGAATTTTATCCATTAACGATTTCGTATTTAGCTAGTATACTTTCGCGGGCGTAGAGTTTATATATTAAAGACACCTTAGTTTGTTGTTCGTCCAAGATATTTCGTCTAATCGGGTACATGCCCTTAGGTTCGCTAAAAATGTTCATACTGCCATACTAAAAAATCACCGGATTAAATGGTATTCTAGTAGAAAGCCACAACGCGTAGGTTTTAAAATCCCTAAATGCCCAAGAACACTGGCGTGTAACCTGTACGGCTACTGTACGGCTATCTGATTTTTGTTATTTTCAAGATGACGGACATGTCAACATCCGAAAAATAACTGCCTTACATGTTTGCTCGTTACTTTCTTAATTCGGCGTATAGATATGTATGCTGACAATAAGGTTTCTTTCGACCAGACATACGTGATAAAGTGTGAAAACGTACCCGTGGACTTGCGTATTAGTGTTGGAAATGGAGTGTTTTAGCTAGGAGGCAAACGTAATCAACAAGTGTTGGACTGTGTTTTTCGACTTCAGATACATGTTGTGCAACTAATACTGGACACAGCCACATACAGTTGGCATCGAATTTATTCGGTTACTGGTAGCAAACGTATTTCGTCAGATACAACACGGCAAACTTCGAGAGCAGGACTTGGAAGTAAGTGAGGTAAGACTTCAAAAAATCTTGTTACTTCCCTTTCTATATATTGGTATAGAGGTGGGAATGAGGATCGGGTCTAAAAAGAGCGTTCAACGTACATGTGGCAATAATGATCAGTATCAAGCCTAGTTATGTATATCATCACCGTGTTCCGGTTGAAAGAATGTTAGCGGAGTTATGGCACTTTAAATGTTTTTTTTCTACACAAACATTGTCCGGACTTGTTCTCCTGAACTCCTGGCCGGATTTCAGTGAAACGTTGTAGGGATGATCAGTACCAAGCCTAGTTGTGCATGTCAGCACCATGTCCCGTTTGTAAGATTTTTGGCGGGGTTATGGTCCTTTACAGGTTTTAATACACAAATATTGTCCGGACTAGTGCTGCTAAACCCCTGGCAAAATTTCAACGAAACTGGCAAGGATGATCAGTACCAAGCCTAGATGTGCATATCATCACCGTTTATCGGTTGAAAGTATTTTGGCGGAGTTAATACACTTGAAAGGGTTAACTACACAAACATTGTCCGGATTTGTTCTCCTGAACCCCTGGCCGGATTTCAGAGAAACGTTGCAGGGATGATCAGTACCACGCCTAGTTGCGCATATCATCACCGTGTTCCGGTTGAATGATTTTCGGCGGGGTTATGGACCTTTAAACGTTTTAGTACACTAACTTTGTAGCTTACTAACTAACAGAGTTATGGCCCCTTATACACAAAATTTATCCGGACTAGTTTTCCCGAACCTCCGATTGGATTTCAATGAAACTTAGCAGGAATGATCAGTACCAAGCCGAGTTGCGCATATCATTGTCGTGTTCCGATTGAATAATATTTGGTGGAGTTGTGGCTCTTTAAAACGTTTAATACACAAACCTTGTCCGGACTAGTTCTCCTCTATCTCCATTCGGCTTTCAACGAAACTTGGTTGGGTATATCATTATCTTGTTCCGTTTGAACACAGACATATTAATAAACAGATAGGAAACTTCCTATCTTAACCAATAAAGTAACCAAAATATCACGTGGCACCTTAACTTTTCCTTCTATCTTCTCTCTCAATTATTTACCGATTTTGATGAGAATACATCCAAATGATTCATAGTGAATAGCAAAATGGTATTATATTAATTTATGTTTATTTTCAAAATAAGAAATTGTATAGAAAAATGTTTAAAGTTTAAAATGTCATAATTTTTTACTTTTCTCTTAAAAATCAATGTTTTGACATAGTCAAAGTTTCCATCAAACTTCTTTTTTGCTCTCAATGTAAGAGAAAACAAAATACTATCATTGGAAATAAAATAAAATTTGTGATGGTATTTGGCTTGAATGAAACTTGTATCTATAAAACTTTTCATGATATGTGTGTTTAAATTTGGGAAATATTTTGTGAAATTTTCGAACTGTGCCACTTGAAATTTACACCATTTTCATAGTGTCCAATCTATTTGTTATTAGGTCTGTGGTTTGAATGATTATTGATAGAGATATGGTCATTTAAAGGTATTAATACATAAGCATTGTCCCGACTTCTTCTTCTGATCCGCTGTCTGGATTTTCGTACTTCGTAGGGATGACATTTACCAAACCTAGTTGCACATGTCTTCGTCGTGTTCCTGTTTAATGAAATGGACATTTCTTCTGTATGGTATACATCTGCTTTTACTAAAACAACCCCTAGTTCTAATTTTAGTATGGTTATTTAGGGACTCGAGGCACAACAATTATATAAGATGGGTTTTGACCGCCTGATAAAGGGCCCCTCTACAGGCGGTCAAAACCTATTTTATACAATTGTTGTGCGTCGAGTCCCTAAATAACCGTAGCAAATTATAACTAGGTCCGCTTGTTTAACTTGTTAGCATGCGTCAAGCGTTTATGTTTCGCATGAGGGTGTTGCTATATTGTGGGTTCTTTTTGCAATGTTTTAAAAGAAGTGCTGATGGGAATTTTACGACGACAACCCTTGATATAAAATCTGAACCGAAGTCAATTACCAGAAAATTTAAAAGACTATCAGAATGGGCATATGAAAGAAGTCCTCGAATTTGTACCTTAACTGTATACTATAGTACAGGGGCGTATCACCAAACTGGGACAACATTTCCAAAACGGCCCAAGAAACAAACGGCAACATAAACAAGTAGTATGAAATGTGTATCAAGTTTTAAAAAAATGACCTGAAGTTATTATTTATCCAGTTTCAATTTAGCTTCAAATATGCATACATATTAAATAAGGTAATGCAATTGGGAGTTTAAATAACTGTTGAAATATAATCAACGATTAGTAATATGCCCGATTGAAATACTTATTATTAATAATATTTTGCAAAATATGCAAAATATGCAAAATATGCAAGTTATGAAGAAAAACAGGCAAGGTCAGACAGTAAATTTAACATTCTTGTTGAGCGTTCATGCCCCATTCTCAACGTAAGTTAGTTTACTTTAAGTTTGTGTGTTTTGTCTCGCCGAGTTAACAATGGCGTTAATTAACTGGTTTTATAGAGGGAAAATCACAGCAAAGGTACGAAATATAAGTATACTAAAGTGCTAAAATGCATTATATGGCTAGTAAAGGAATTTGTATTAATTTGCAGTCTTTTTCTTTGCTTTAAATGATATTTACAAATGTGCCATGTGTGGTAATTTAGAAATATGACGTCATAGTTTTCAAAATGGCGACTCCCATATCCTTTTAGAAAACCCTTCAAATGGTCATATCTTCTTTGTTTGTTATCCGATTTTTATAATTCTTAAACCTTTTCCAAGTTCTTTCAGAACTCTAAATAGAATAGCGTTTTTGGCTGTTTCGGTTACATTCCCTTAAACTATCCAATTTGTTTTTTTTCCCTCCCCATGATCAATGAAGATAACATTGTACAGCTAATATATTACTTTGACATCTCTATCCCCATCTCCTGTCCAACCATCTGTTGGCATTTAGCCTCATACTGGTTCCAGTTCTACTTTTCCACACGTGTCACCATATTATACATTCCAATAGATGTAAATGTGACTTTATTCCCCAAAAACGTGTTCATGTGGGAAACAGCTGAACCCATGTATCACTAATACGGCTGTTAACCGATGATTAGACCTTGCAAGTAGTAGGTTGGCACATTCATTTTCTGTAATTCACTGTATGAAACAAATTAGTAAGAAAAGCGTCAAAGAACTAATGGACCATTATTTTTTAAATATTTGTTATCTATCTAGATCATCCATTGCGAGTTCCATTAAAGATCTTACTACCACAACGCATGGCTTACCCTGCGTTGCCACACATACAGTACATATCCTCATCCAACAGCCTGCTGTTTAAACATCTTCCACTTGTCTTATAGAGGATCTTACACGAGTGCCTGTGTAATATTGAATTGATTAAAGGATTACTTCTCCACCATCTTTTAAAAAATGTCTTATTTGTAAAGATGGCCGAATATCATATCAACTTCATTAATCGATTATTTCATTAGGACCGAATGATCACATACGGAAATGCCACACGGCGTACATATACTACTTGCTTATATTTATCATTTTTGACGTCACATGTGTTGTATGATGACTTCGTAAGTCTTCTTGGTAATTTCGATTGCTCGTCCAGGTGAATGAAAAAGACAGATAAATGTTTTGGCCTTGATTTGAATTGATTTTATTTCAGTGTATTATGATAATCATGGCTTTATCGCAAGTTGTGGGTCATAAGTTGATGTAAGTTTATGTAATAAAATCAGATATTATACTATGTATATAACATAATACTACGGCGTTCGATACCTTTGCACTAGTCACTTAACGTATTCCTGTTTCGAATCTAATCCTGCAAATTAGCCCCCAAAAGTTGGCATTCTGAATATTCTGGCAATCGTTATCTGTTCCAACTCTCTACTAAGTCTGTTTTGTCTTGTAAACCCAGATCTAGAAACAAAAGATCGTAACGATATGATTCGACAGTATAGAATTACCTGCTATACACACACTTCTGACATTTAATTTGAAAAGAACAAATGGAGAAGACAGGATTAGCGATATGGAACGTCAGTAGGCGATATGGGCTACTGATAAGCTTAAATCGGTGTAAAGTGAACAAACCCCCGCTATTAACATGTCTTCAGCGTCAAACTTGACAAGGCAATATAAATATAAGTGCATCCCTTCAAAATATTATGTCGCACAGCACTTAACGAACACCATAATGGATGGAAATAAATACTGGAAAGGAAATCAGTATACGGTGTACAGGCATTATTATCAGTTGATTTTGCACCGGATGCCAGTGTCAGGCAAGGGTATTAATTAACAGTAATACGAGAGGTGTTCAACTTATAACGTTACACTTTCATTTTGTAACTGTATGAAATATATTTATATTTATATCTTAAAATAAAACATACGATCACATTTAAATTGCAAACATAGTTTTAAAAAATTATGATATGCATTTTGCGGAATTATTTGGTTTAAGGTAAATATCCACGGCAATAGAAACATTGGAATATAGCATGTACCTAATTCAAAATGTAATTTAAAACGAACCGTGTGGTTGATTATTTTTTAGTGTATATGTTCTAAATGACAGTTTCACATAATAAATCACGCATTTTTTATGATAATCACCTCCTCTGATAAATAGCACCTTAAACAAAATTGTTACGTTATAAGTTGAACACCTCTCATAGTATTAATAAATATTATTAGATTCATTAATCAATATTAGTATCAGTTATTAGTTATCAGGATGTGTTAGCAATGTAAGTACTCAGTATCAATAATAGAAACAGTCTAATGCATCAGTATAAGTATCAATTATCAATATTAGTATGTGTCTACTGCATCACTATAAGTATCAATTATCAATATTAGTATGTGTCTACTGCATCACTATAAGTATCAATTATCAATATTAGTATGTGCCTACTGCATCTATATTAGTATTCATTATCAATATTAGTGTTTGTCTACTGCATCACTGTTAGTATTAACTATCAATATTAGTTTCATTATACAACATCAGAATTAGTATTAATTATCAATTTTATTATCTGTCTACTGCATCAGTATTAGTATTATTATCAATATTATTATCTGACGTGTACAGTATTAGTATTACTAATAATATTAGTATCAGTCTACTGTATCATAATTAGTATTAATTAGCAATTTTAGTATCAGTCTACTGTATCATAATTAGTATTAATATCAATATTAGTATCAGTCTACTGTATCAGAATTAGTATTAATTATTAATATTAGGATCAGTCTATTGAATCAGAAGTAGTATTAATTAACAATGCTAGTATATGTCTACAGCATCACTATTTGTATTAATTATCAATATTAGTGTTTGTCTACTGCATCAGTATTAGTATTACTATCAATATTAGTATCAGTTTACTGTATCATAATTAATATTAATTATCAATATTAGTATCAGTCTACCGTATCAGAATTTGTATTAATTGTCAATATTAGTATCAGTCTACTGTATCATAATTAGTATTAATTATCAATATTATTATCTGTCTACTGCATCAGTATTAGTATTATTAGCAATATTATTATCAGTCTACTGTATCAGAATTAGTATTAATTATCAATATTATTATCTGTTTACTGCATCAGTATTATTATTATTATCAATATTAATATCAGTCTTCTGTATCAGAATTAGTATTAATTATCAATATTAGTATCAGTTTACTGTATCAGAATTAGTATTAATTAGCAATATTAGTATCAGTCTACTGTATCAGAATTAGTATTAATTAGCAATATTAGTATCAGTCTACTGTATCATATTTAGTATTAATATCAATATTAGTATCAGTCTACTGTATCATAATTAGTATTAATATCAATATTAGTATCAGTCTACTGTATCATAATTAGTATTAATATCAATATTAGTATCAGACTACTGTATCATAATTAGTATTAATATCAATATAAGTATCAGTCTACTGTATCATAATTAGTATTAATATCAATATTATTATCAGTATACTGTATCAGAATCAGTATTAATTATCAATAGTAATATCAGTCTATTGAATCAGAAGTAGTATTAATTAGCAATGCTAGTATATGTCTACTGCATCACTATTTGTATTAATTATCAATATTAGTATCATTATATTGCATACTAAATAATATTAATTATCAATACTAGTATCAATCTACCGTATCAGAATTAGTATTAATTATCAATATTATTATTTCTCTACTGCATCAGTATTATTATTATTATCAATATTAATATCAGTCTACTGTATCAGAATTAGTATTAATTATCAATATTATTATCTCTCTACTGCATCAGTATTAGTATTATTATCAATATTATTATCAGTATACTGTATCAGAATCAGTATTAATTATCAATAGTTATATCAGTCTATTAAATCAGAAGTAGTATTAATTAGCAATGCTAGTATATGTCTACTGCATCACTATTTGTATTAATTATCAATATTAGCATGATTCGTATCATTATATTGCATAATAATTAATATTAATTATCAATACTAGTATCAGTCTACCGTATCAGAATTAGTTTTAATTATCAATATTAGGATCAGTCTATTGTATCAGAATTAGTATTAATTATCATTATTCAGTCTACTGTATCAGTATTAGTATTAATTATCAATATTTGTATCATTCTACTATTCTGCTACATCAGAGTTAGTATCCGTCTACTGCATCGACATTACTATTAATTATCATCATTATCAATATAAGTATCAGTTGCATCAGCTTAGAGAATAGTTCATGGCGGTGATTTCTTTATTTACACTGTCCCGTTTTATTAGGATGACTGTAGTGTAAGTGTGAGGTTTGGTGTACCCTAGAACCTGGTTTAAACCCCCAGCGGCCGTTTTTGCCACTCATCGTTCCAAGACGGTAACCTTATTGTCAACCCTTGTGTGTGTGTGATGTTTTATCTTGCCTTTTATTCATCTTTATATATAGTTGTTCTTTGTTTCTTTGTGTGTTTGTGGTTGACTCTCGTCCTTGAATGCTACATGTCCTTTTATATCTACTTTTAGTATTATTTCCTAATATTAGTGTCAATTTACTGCATCCATTTAAGTATTAATTATCAATATTAGTATCTCTCTACTGCATCAGTATTAGTTTTAATTATCAATATTAGCATCAGTCGACTGCATCAGTATTAGCTGAAATTATCTGTATTAGGAAAAGTCTCTTGCATCAGTGTTAGTATTGATTATCAATAGTAGTATCGGTCTCCGGCATCAGACTTAATATTACTCATCAATATTCTACTGCATCAGAATTAATATTACTTATCAATATTATTACCATTCTACTGCATCACACTTATTATTAATTGTCAAGTTTAGTATTGTCCTACTGCATCAAAATTAGTATTATTTATCTATATTAGTATCAGTCTACTGATTCAATATTCGTTTCTGTCTACTGCATCAAAATTAGTATTAATGATCTATATTAGTATCAGTCTACTGATTTAATACCGTATCAGTCTACTTCAACAATATTAGTATCAGTCTACTGATTCAATATTCGTTTCTGTCTACTGCATCAAAATTAGTATTATTGATCTATATTAGTATCAGTCTACTGATTTAATACTAGTATCAGGCTACTTCAACAATATTAGTATCAGTCTACTGATTTAATATTCGTTTCTGTCTACTGCATCAACATTAGTATTAATGATCTATATTAGTATCAGTCTACTGATTCAATACTAGTATCAGTCTACTTCAACAATATTAGTATTAGTCTGCTGCATCAATATCAGTATCTGTCTACTGCATCAGAATTAATATTAAATATAATGCATCAGCATTCGTATTAATAATCAATACTAGTATCTGTCTACTGATTCCGAATTAATTATTATCAATATTAGTAACATTCTATTGTATTAGTATTACTATTAAGTTACTGTATTTTTGCGATGACCTGACATAGGGTGGAACTTATGATGACGTCTACATACATCATGAGAGGACTCTACCGTTAGGTCTATGTCTCCAATCTTGCCTTGCCGTGCCCTACATGGTGTAGTATATTGTTGCTCGGGCTTTTGCCAAGTCAATGTATACTCGCTTTGAGGCGTTCTGGTGTCCTTGGCCCATGACATCGTACTTTCTCGCGCCTGTCAACTCTCTTTATAAAGCGTGAGTTTCTCACACTCTTTCTCAAAGTACCGGAACATAAAGTGAAAAGGGGCTCTAAGGAGACAATATTTATTTTTGTACAGAAATAAACCATAGTAACCATAGTAGAAAAAAGGGGTTGTCAATGTTCAATATGTCATCCAGATACCGCGAGGTATCTTTAAATGCTTCAGTAAGATCTGCCTCAACATGATATCTTTCATAGCGATATAAAAACAAATCTGCGAAGTCTTCATAAATCCTGACAGGACGGTAACGTTAGATGTGTGTCTCCATTCGTGTCTTGTCGTGGCCCTAATGGTTTAGTATATTGTTGCTCTGGCTTTTTCCAAGTCATTGAATACTTGCGTTGAGGCTTTCTGGTGTTCTTGGCCCATGGCATCGTACGTTCTCGCGCCTGTAAACTCTCTTTATAAAGCGTGAGTTTCTCACACCCTTTCTCAAAGGACCGGAACATAAAGTGAAAAGGGGCTCTAAGGAGAAAATGTTTATTTTTATACAGAAAATAAAGGTTGTTACAAACAAAGAATGCAATAAAAATTGGATTTATCGATAAATTAGGGTAAATCAGACATAGGACATTCACTCGGTCGATATCGACTGGTACAAGGGTATAGGGTACCAACAAGTGTACGCCTTTTTCTTACATAACGACACGTATTGGTGTCCCATGCGATGTTGTCCGTCGGTATAGACCGTTTCCATGTCTTATAGTTTTTATTTATTGGTTAACAGTACTGTTTAAATGTACCAGTATTATTTTCGGTTAACATTATAGTAATTAGTTAATACCGATTGCCATTATTGTAATTAGTTAACAGTATTAATATCAGTACACGTGTCGGTATATATATTACCAGTATTGGTACTAGTTATATGAATCAGTATTAATATCGGTCAGCATAATAATAATTAGTTGATATAAGGAAGATTTTTTTGTTATTATTTACAAGTAGTCATGGTAGTATCACTAAACTTTATTATCAGTTAGTATTACTTAAAATAATTTATATCGCTTAACATTTATGTATTACATGGTATTAGGAAATAGTAGGCAGTTAACAGTTACAGTTTACAGTACATGTTTCAGCTATCAGTTATAATATCAGTTGATAGTTTTTTAATCGGTTTCTTTAAGGGAAAGATATGAGCCGAATAGAACAGACCAGGACGTACTTTTATTTTGACAAAACTTTACACTTTTTTTACACTATAACATATTTACACTATATACATATTGTCAAACACATATTAAACAGTGCATACTTACAAATACATACATATGGGTGTCGTTAATATTGCAGCTTTTTTTTAATTATATAAAAGGCATAGAACATAAAATGGAATTAAAAATTACAATATAACTATAACTAAGTGCATGAAATGTACAAAGCATGAATTTTGTATTTCCAAAACATATATTAAGTAATTATTATTTGTGCAGTATTAAAGCAATAACTCTAGGTACTAGATCAAGCTAGATGTATTTCTTATAACAGAGTTAGTATACAATTTCTAAACAAAACATTCCCTATCTCCTCCTTTTTATGACCCTTTGTCAAAAATAAGCATTAACAAATGTCAAACAAAACGAATAGAAGACATTATCAATTATAAAATATGAATGAATGAATGAACGAACGAACGAACCAACAAACGAACGAACGAATCGTGAATAAATAAATGAATGAATAAACGAACGAACGAATCAATGGTGAATGAATGACTAAATGAATAAATGAATGAATCAATAAATCAATCAATCAATCAATCAATCAATCAATCAATTAATCAATCAATCAATCAATCAGTCAATCAATCAATCAATCAATCAATCAATCAATCAAATAATGAATCAATTAATGAATGAACAAACGAAAGAACGAACGTACTAACGAACGAACGAACGAACTGTTACCTATAGTGTTTATAATGATGATGTTGATGTTATTGTGTCACCCAAAGCCATTCATTTAAAATTAGTGACATATAGACATATCTGGATGAGGTAAACGAGATTTTGTTAACATCACATGACGTTTATGGTGTTGCTGTCATTCAAGGTTATTGAAAACAACATGTTTGTCTTAAACACGTTAAAAGTTCTATGATGTTTTATTACGTTCTAGGATAGTACGAATACAGCCTTTTGGGGTTGTTATTTGATCAGTATTTGGTTTAATATAACGTTAAAAGAAACATTGTAAAAATAATGGATGCTTTTATTAAATACATCTTTTGAGAAGATAAAAATCATTGTGCTCATCAAAAGTGACATTAGTTTGACTAATGTTACATATAACATTGTAAATGTGCACTTGAAAATATAATTTGTACTTTACTATTAAATCGTATCAGAATGAACAGACGAACGTCTGAATTCTGAATGAATGAATTAAATAAATGAATGAATGAATGAATGAATGAACGAACGAATGAATGACATGACGGATGGATCGGACGGTCGAAAGGACGAAAGAACGAACGAACGAAAGGACGAAGAACGAATGAACAAGTGAATTTTGTTTTACGGCAAGTCGACACAAACATGTCATATTGTGCGCGAATACTAATGCAAATGGACAATGAAATAGTCAATTATTAAATAGTCCGGTAAACATGTGTAGGGAAAACTATTTACGAAAGGGCATGATATGGTAACACAAATTAACTATGTTTATTTTACATTTCTTTTGCGCAAGATTACAATAAGCAATTGCGTCTTCAATTCCCAGGGAAAAAATAGTTTTCGTGTGGAAATAAAACAAACATGATGCAGTAAATCGTCCGATGAAACTTTTTTGTTTGCATGACGTAACTTCGTCAAAAAGTGTTCATACTAACAGCAGTAATTTGCTATAAAACAACAAGCTTGCAGTGCTGGCAATGTCTTATTCCAACAGTACGTATTACAGCTTTAAAAACAACTTTTAGAACAATTACAACGTATTACACTATTAAAGTCTAAAACACAAATAGAATATAAATTAATAAATTAATGTAAATATAAGGCGATTGTCACATTAACCTAACCTTATCTTTTTTCATAGCCCGAAGAACGATCAAAATATCGAATTCAGTCTTTAAATATTACCAGTTATAACATAATTATTCGATTGGCTTCCGAAACATGCACTGACACATTACAAATTTATTTTCTATGAAATAATATTTCAACTAAAACAAATCCAAATGTATAAAACAAAGTACTAAAATGTATGTCAAATGTCGAAGAGCTTGAACTTTGTTAAATATCCTCGACTTTTCATTGTATTTCCATATTCAGCAAATCGCGTCAATGAACCATCTTAACGCAACAAGTAAACACACTGCATATCGAATCCTTCCTTTCGCAATGCCGTATGGATGTGCCGAGGAAACTTTCGTTATTTCTTTGAATCGAGCATCGTCCAGACAAATTCGTGGAACGTAATTGCCATCGTCATCGTAAACAATTTCAAACTCTCCGTCAAACAGAAGCTTGTCGATTTCTTTGTAATACATGATATCATTGTTCGCGTAGAAGTCAAACTCGTTAAATTTCAACTGGACCTGTTGGCAGAAAAACGTTTTCGTAATCATTGTGTATTCAAGATAGTTGCCGATGATAAAAACTAACCTCAAGTTCGGAACAGTCCTATTTGTTAACAGGAATTGCAGGCTGCTTTCCAGTTCTATTTTTGACGCCCATAATGGAATCATGTTGTAAGCTTTGTTTGTCAGTTTCTGATATTCGGCCACTTTTGGAACGAGGTCTATAACGGAATCGTTTAAAGTTATTGTCCATAGCACTGGAATATGTTGTTTCATGGATTTAATTATGCGTTTGGGCGATTCATCCAATAAGGTATATGCCATCATGGCAACGAAATGATTTATTATAGAGCCGTCTGCATTGAGTACGTAAAACATCCGATCAATTCGCCACTTTTTTGGCCACCGTAATTTTAAATATGAGTAAACAATGTTTCGGATTTTCAGATCCGGTTCGTATACCATGCGGCTATCATTAAATAAATGTTCTTTAAACGAAGATACATGAATTTGTGCTTCTGGGAAAAGTTGTATGTATATTGCAATTGTTTGGTCGTACCACTTGTCGCTTGGGTATTCACAAGCTCCATCTTTGAATCGAAATTGACCGGTTGGACATTGCAGACTTCGGCAGTTATTTCTATCCTGGAAGTGATAAACAAAAACTAATTTAGAAAAGTAGAGCATAGTCAATATATTAGCAAACTATCTCGAAATATTATAACACATTGAATAAATATTAAATTAGTACCGATTTTAAAAATTCATATTCTTAAAATCCGGCAATGAACATCAACGCTCACCAGTTTACATCACGGCATTGTAAGACAGATTTCTGAATTTCAAATTCCTTTTTAGATAAATGTAAATGTGTCCAGTTGATCATGCTATTATTTATATGTGATGCATATGTTTATAACATAAACTCAAAAATATTAGATATCCTTAACTGGTCTAACAGAAGAAAACATAAATAACATATTAATTTGTTAACTTCTGTGCATCGATATAAAATTATATTATACACAGTTATACTCGAAGTAAAACATCATTTAGCTTCACGGGGCGATAATACACTATGTAAGAGTATTGACAACAGAAACAAATACACACAAAATACAAACCACGCTTATTCCGTCAATTCTACAGACAACTGGTGAGTCGATGTAAGCCTTGTCTGCCTTTTCTAGAGATTCAATGTACTTGCTATCAAGCAGGGTTGCAAAAAGTCCAGTCGAGCCTTTTTGATAGTTCCAATCATTTACAGCAGTTGACAAGCATTTCGACTCTTTTCTGAAGACCACATCATTGCAAATGCTACAGAATGCGTTTGCGTAAACAGATTTTACTCTTTGACGATACGGAGAAAACAGACCACTCTCGCACGCTTTAATTACCTCTGCTTGAGTTAAATTTACTTCATCAGATATTTTGAATTTGGTGCCGTTACATGAGTTCGTAATATTCACGAAGCATATCTCATTCTCAATATCAGTACTTACACCAGGATATGTGAAATGGATGAAACAATGTGACTGTGACGTGTTAATGATACTCTCTAAATACTGCATAAATGACGACATACTCCAATCTCTGTTGTTATCTGTATCATAACGATTGCAGATTAATATACTTTTCCAGACAATGCCATCGTTGACGCCGTGGCACTTAGCGCATCGTGTATTCATATATATTAATCCCGTTCTTTAAGAATACACCGGAAGGAGACTTCCCCATGGTGCAACAGTTTGTTCACATGCATCGTCAAGAAGTTGTTTTTCATTTGCTACATTTATATGTGCATCTTTACAACCACTGGGCGGACTTGCAGCGACCATGAAATAAGCATTGTTTGTATATTTATGTTTTAAACTATCAGAATTTGGTACGAGACATTGTTGGCGGTTTCTGTCGACCTGTCCAATGGCATCTTTTGTAGGAAAACAGCAATTACGGGTAATGCCACAGGTAGCTGCACACGAACATTCTATAAAAGTAATGGTTTAAATCATGAATGTAATAAAATATAATACAGTATAACATGACATAACATAATATGATATAAAACAATTTCCCACTTCAATTTATAGGACTATTATTTTCAATGCTAGCAGATGTTCATCCAATATGTATGGTGCACTAAGCACGCGATATCAACCCAACATATATGTATAACGTCTTAGAGCTCACAAATATTCGTAAATACCTAACACACAACATTACATCACCGTTATACGTACAATTGCATGAGATAATGGAGTTATTCAACTTTGTTTCGGATGATTAGCTCAGTGAATATTTTTCACATCAAGAAGAAAAGTAGGATGTTATAGTGTAGCCGGATAAGAAGCACCTAACAACGTTTACCGTAACATATCACCGCCGCAAAAGTACACCACTTTTGTAAACTGGAAATAATGAACATTGCATTACATTTATAATTGTCCTACAAACTTTCACAGCATGGCTAGAAATAACTTTTGGGGGGCCATCGTGTTCAATACGTGTTAATGCTGTATTATGCAATGTAGGCAATCTATGAGGGTAAAAGGTAATCATGTGCATTTCTTTATAAATATTTTATGTATTTTGCTTAAATGACAATAGAGTTATATATTGATCAGATTATTTAAAAAAAAAATCTAAATATGGTTCGTTGTTTCATTTTGAGTGATATTACAGGTATTGTTTGTCACTCCCACTTTGTACGGGGATAACAAGAAGCAAGTCATGTCACATTACAAAGCACAAACGGGTTGAGAAAAGGACTGCCGCGTTGGACAGGACAGCAGTAATAGGGCCGCTGGGAGGTTTAAACAGTTCCAGGGTGCACGAAATCTCACTCTTACGCTGTTGTCATCCCAATAAAACTGGAAACTTAAGTGTAACTTAAGAAATCCACTCCAGACTATATCCTCTAACAAACAATGCATCAAATATAGGAAAAACTTAGAAGATCATGTATATAACCATGGAGAATAATAGCTCAATGTCCTAAACATAGTATTGCTCCAACTAGAACCTAGTTTAAACCCCCAGCGACCTTTTCTGCCACTGACCGTTCCAAGGCGGTAGCCCCATTGTCAACCATTTTTGTGTTCGTGACGTCATATGCCTTTATTCTTTATTACTATTGTCATTCATGTTTGTCTTTTTGCGTGTTTTTGGATTTACTGTGTTCTGTGAAAGCTGCATTTCCTGTTCGACTTTTATACTTATTTTTATGTACTGAGTCCAGAAAGAAAGTGTGCAGTCAAATGTGCATACTCAACCTTATTACGGATGTTATATTGCTGTAAATATGTACGTCATATTTGTCTTCAAACATCCTAACATTTTGTTTGAGAAGAAGTTAACATTTTGTCATCTGTGAGAAATTCCAGAAAACCAGCAATTAACAAACTGACTGTATCACATTCAACACATATGTCACATATTCAACTGCATGCATTTTGCAATCTTTTGTTTGGTGTTTTTTTACTTTGAGGAACTCAAGCTCTGTTAATAAATGAACTGTTCATAGTTCAATACTTGGTTTGCTAAATATTTCGTTATAACCTTTTGAATATTTACAGAAATATGTGTGCACACTTTCTATTTTGACCCAGTATATATTGTGTGTGCCCAATGAAATATCTCATACAGGGCGTATTTAACTGCAATAGTGTTACGTCATTGTTACGGTCAATCTACTGAGGAAGATGTTGTTGCACTCTTGTCGCAGATTTGATTTTTATTGCTAGGAAAGAGATTTCCTGTTGAATCTTTCACATTTTACTCATACATATGTCATCGAAGCCTCATACATAAGCCATCGAAAGAAATATAAAAAGATCGGACAGGGAAAGTAGCATTCAAGGAGGACAGTCAACCACAACACACAGAAACAAACATAGAAACAGACAAACAAGAAGGCAAAAGTCATAATAAAAGTAAACGGCTTCGATGACATATGTATGAGTAAAATGTGAAAGATTCAACAGGAAATCTCTTTCCTACATGTCCTAGCAATAAAAATCAAATCTGCGACAAGAGTGCAACAACATCTTCCTCAGTAGATTGACCGTAACAATGACGTAACACTATTGCAGTTAAATACGCCCTGTATGAGATATTTCATTGGGCACACACAATATATACTGGGTCGAAGCCTTTCATAAAACCTTTCGGTATCTGGATGATAAATTAAACATTGAAACATTTTCTCGATATGCATCTCTCAATTGAAAATGGAGAAATAGTAAACACAAATTATGACAAGAGAGATTATACAAATTGTGATATCAATTATTATTACTTAGACATAAATATTTTCAGTAACATGTTATGCGGTATATGTTTCTCAGTTATTTTTTTTACAGCTTACAGCCGATTTGAGGACTTTAATATTCGTAACTTTTGTATAATCAAAAAGCTATTCCATCATGCTCATTCCCGTTATGTACTGGATAACGCTCAGTGTGAATTGAAAATTAGATATATATAATTGATAATTGGATACAAACATCGAATAGGAAAAGTAGCATTCAAGGACGAGAGTCAACCTCAAACATACACAAACAACACATGCGTTTAAGGAAAAACTGGATCAATGAATGTCATACAATCCCTGTGGGATGAAAAGATAACAATATTGATTGGATATACGGGGCGTCTTTCTACGGTCGCCACTGATTCCTGGATTATACTGGTAATACGTTAGACATGTAATCGATAAGGCTGATTCCTGGTACGTACTGGTTAAACGTTAGATACTATGTAATTGATAAAGCTCATTCCCGGTATGCACTGGTTACACGCAATATATGTAATTGATGAGGTTCATTCCAGGATAATACTGGTTATACGTTAGATATGTAATTGATAAGGCTCATACCCGGTACGCACTGCTGGTTACAGGTTAGTTATGTAATTGATAATGTTGATTCCGTGATTAAACTGGTAATATGTTATATTTGTAATTGATAATGCTGATTCCTAGATTAAACTGGTAATATGTTATATTTGTAATTGATAATGATGATTCCTAGATTAAACTGGTTATATGTTATATTTGTAATTGATAATGCTGATTCCTAGATTAAACTGGTAATATGTTATATTTGTAATTGATAATGCTGATTCCTAGATTAAAAGAAATATAAAACGATCGGACAGGGAAAGTAGCATTCAAGGAGGACAGTCAACCACAAAACACAGAAACAAACACGCAAACAGACAAACAAGAAAGCAAAGGCAATAACAAATACAAACGACATCACAAACACAAAAGGGTTGACAATAGGGCTACCGCCTTGGAACGGTCAGTGGCAAAGTAGGCCACTGGGGATTTAAACCGGTTCTAAGGTGCACCAAACCTCACACTTAACCTACTGTCATCCCATTAAAACAGGACAGTGTAAATAAGAAATCCCCGCCATGATCTAATCTCTAATCAACAAGGCAGCATCGATAGGCAACATAAATAAAACACAAATATGCTCGTGTAAATATAATACAAAAAAAACAATAGCCTAGAAAGCCACAATGAAGGTACTCAATAACTTGTCAGAAACCAGAGCAGTAAGAGAATAAACTATTAAGGGCACGACAAGAAAGATCATAGACAAACACCAAACGCCACCGTCCCAATGGGCTTTAGGTAGGCGTCATCATAGGATCCACAGCCTGTCCGGTCATCGTACAATTAACGAGGAAAGCATAGTGGCGAACTGTAAAAGGGTCTACCACCAAGCATGCAGTACGATGCAAAATGATAGGGTCATAACCCCTTTTGATAAACTTTTTAACAAGTTTAACAAAGACAGTATGAAAGTGATCATGACCAAGAATCTTACGAAGATCAGGGTTACGATAATAAAATTTTGCAAAGGTTTTGCGAAGTTAACCCTGATTGAGTAACTTTTTAGTTATACAAAGATTACGAATATTAAAGTCCTCATCTCGAGTACAAGCTATAGAAAAACGAATAAGTAGAGACACATACACCCCATAAGAAGTTGCTCGGGGAACATCCCCATCCAAGTGGGGATAAATAACAATGTTAAAATAAAAATCATCTCTCTTATTTTGCTAATTATTTTACCATTTTCACTCGAGAGATCTAAATCAAGAAAAGAAGCGTTATTATCAGATATATTGGCTTTGTTAAGCTGAAGTAATTTAGGGTAAATATAATTAACCATTGTTGGAAAGAAAGGGTTGTCAAAGTTCAATATGTCATCCAGATACCGAGAGGTGTCATTAAAGGCTTCAATAACATCTGCCTGGGTATCTGGTGAAAGACTCAACATGAAATCCCTTTCATAGCAAAATAAGAACAAATCTCCGACAAGTGGAGCACAGTTCGTAACCATAGGGATACCAACAATTTGTCTATAAACGGTGGTTCCATACCTGACGAAAATATTATCTAATAGGAAGATGAGTGCTTCACAAACTTCATAGTATAACTGTCTAAACTACCGTTAGTAAAAAACGCTTTTATATTATTACATGCCAAAAATGTAGTATTTTCTCTAGCGAATGTTTTTTTAATAAGAGAAATAAGTTTGTCTTTAATAAGGTGATGTGGAAGTCATAAGTGCTTATTGATGAAACATGACCTTTATTGAAAATTTTATCAAGAACGTCTCCTGAATTTTTTATAGACCAAAATAAATTAATCCCAGAGTTTACATAAGTTTTATCACAATATAGTTTAACGTGATCAGTAAGACAAGAAGTTAAAAATGGGGAGATGTTTGTTGTGGTGCAGGTACTAGAATTATAATAAATAAATTACAATAAAGCGAGCCTTATATGGATTGTTATGTAATTTAGGAATCCAGTACATAGTAGGCAGTTTGTTTTGCTTATCGTTTACACCAGCCTTGAAAGTAGTGCACCGAGTGATATGTGCGGAAACAACATCATCCTCAGTAGAATTAACTGGAGTACACAAATTGGTGCTGCCGAGTTCCAGAGATAAAACATTGACGTAATGTAGGCGTCAAACAATAATTACATTATTATCTGCTTTATCTGCAGGAACTAAAACAAATTTATTATGAAATTCCTGAATTAAACTGGTAATATGTTATATTTGTAATTGATAATGCTGATTCCTAGATTAAACTGGTAATATGTTATATTTGTAATTGATAATGATGATTCCTAGATTAAACTGGTTATATGTTATATTTGTAATTGATAATGCAGATTCCCGGGCTATACTCGTAATATGTTATATTTGTAATTGGTAATGCTAATTCATGGATTATACTGGTTATGCCTTAGATAAGCAATTGATAAGGCTCATTCCCGGTACGTACTGGTGATACGTTAGATATGAAAATGATCAGGCAGATTCCTGGTACGTACTGGTTATACGTTAGATATGTACTTGATCAGGCTCATTCCCGGTACGTACTGGTTACACGCTAAGTATGTAATTGATAAGGCTCATTCCAGGGCTATACTGGTAATACTCTAGATAATTAATGGATAAGGCTTATTCCTGTATTATACTGGTTATACGTTTTATATGTAATTGATAAGGCTGATTGCTGGTACGTACTGGGTATACGTTATATATGTAATTGATAAGGCTTATTCCCAATACTTACTTTTTATACGTTAGATATGAAACTGATTAAGCTCATTCCTGGATTATACTGTTAATACTTTAGATATGTAATTGATAAGACTCATTCCTGGATATTACTAGTTATACGTTAGATATGTAATTAATCAGTTTAATTCCTGTGCTATACTGGTATGTAATTGATAAGGTTGATTCCTGGATTATACTGGTTGGTTATACGTTATATACTGAAAGGAAAAAGAAACGCAGGGTGCGTATTTCCGCTATATATTGCATATACTGCACACTTAATTCCATATATGTTCCAAGGAAATCCCAAGATGTTTTGTAAAAAAGTTAGTTAGAGAAAGGACACAACTGTGATGTTGTAGACGTTTTAATCACAGTACACGTTGTAACAAAAAAATCATAAATGCTGAAGTTCCTCTTTGAAAAATTGAGCCAGTTCAGTACTGTATTTAATGTTAAGTGATTGCAACATTTAAAGCCTAAATAAGGATAACAATATCGGACAGGGAAAGCAGCATTCAAGGACGACAGTCAACCACAAAACACAAAAACAAACACGCAAACAGACAAACGAAAAGGCAAAAGTAATAAAAAATGCAAACGACATCACAAACACAAAAGGGTTGACAATAGGGCTACCGCCTTGGAACGGTCAGTGGCAAAGTAGGCCACTGGGGGTTTAAACCGGTTCTAGGGTGCACCAAACCTCGCACTTACCCTACTGTCATCCCATTAAAATAGGACAGTGTAAATAAAGAAATCCCCGCCATGATCTAAACTCTAACCAACAAGGCAGCATCAATAGGCAATATAAGTAAAACACAAATATGCTCGTGTAAATATAATACAAAACAACAATAGCCTAGAAAGCCACAATGAAGATACTCAATGACTTGGCAGAAGCCAGAGCAGTAAGAGAATACACCATTAAGGGCACGACAAAAAAGAACATGGACAAACATCAAACGCCACCGTCCCAATGGGCTTTAGGTAGGCGTCATCATAGGGTCCACAGCCTGTCCGGTCATCGTACAATTAAAGAGGAAAGCATAGTGGCGAACTGTAAAAGGGTCCACCACCAAGCATGCAGTACGTTGCAAAATGATAGGGTCATAACCTCTTTTGATAAACTTTTTAACAAGTTTAACAAAGATAGTATGAAAGTGATCATGACCATGAATCTTACGAAGTTTATAAATCACATCCCCATAGAAGTCAGGTTGGGATAGTCCATGTCGCAGAAGAGTCCTTAAATTACATTTATATTTGGAAAGAAGATCAGGGTTACGATAATACAATTGTGCAAAGGTTTTACGAAGTTTATGGTAACGGTAACCCTGATTGAGTAACTTTTTAGTTATACAAAGATTACGAATATTGAAGTCCTCAACTCGAGTACAAGCTCTAGAAAAACGAATGAGTTGAGACAGATACACCCCATAAGATGTTGCTCGGGGAACATCCCCATCCAAGTGGGGATAATTAACAATGTCAAAATTAAAATCATCTCTCTTGTCATAGATTTTGCTAATTATTTTACCATTTTCAATCGAGATATCTAAATCAAGAAAAGAAGCGTTATTATCAGATATATTTTCTTTATTAAAGGGACACATGGCAATCTTGAGTTTTATTTAAACATTAAAAGTTGCTCAGAATTTACTTATCCTGCGTCATTTTGACTTTAAAACTGCTTGCATATAATTAAATAAAAAAATGAGATTTCAACTTTTTGCACTATTTTACCAAATTTTTAAATATATATTACTGGGCAATATTATAAAAAGTTAGTAATATGCAAAAATAATTTGCTTTGAACTATTCTGACAATTATTATAAATGATTGAACAAATGCAAGTTAAGAGGAAAACTAACGGGACGCCGTGAGTTTTTAAAAAATCGAGATTGCCGTGTGTCCCTTTAAGCCGAAGTTCTTTAGGATAAATATTATGAACCATAGTTGAAAAGAAAGGGTTGTCAATGTTCAGTATGTCATCCAGATACCGAGAGGTGTCATTAAAAGCTTCAATAACATCTGCCTGGGTATCTGGTGAAAGACCCAACATGAAATCCCTTTCATAGCAAAATAAAAACAAATCTGCGACAAGTGGTGCTCAGTTCGTACCCATAGGGATACCAACAATTTGTCTATAAACGGTGGTACCATACCTGACGAAAATATAATCTAATAGGAAGATGTGTGCTTCACAAACTTCATAGCAAGTCCACATAGTATAATTGTCTAAACTGCAGTTAGTGAAAAACGCTTTAATATTATTACATGCCAAAAATGTAGTATTTTCTCTAGCGAATGTTTTTTGAATAAGATAAATTAGCTTGTCTTTAATAAGATGATGTGGTAAGGTTGTATATAGTGTAGAGAAGTCATAAGTACTTATTGCTGAAACTAGACCTTTATTGAACATTTTATCAAGAACGTCTCCTGAATATTTTATAGACCAACATAATTTAATCCCAGGGTTTTCATAAGTTTTATCACAATATAGTTTAACGTGATCTTTATCGGTAGTAAGACAAGAAGTTAAACGTTTGGAGATGTTTGTTGTGGTGCAGGCACTAGAATTAGAAATAAAGCGAGCCTTATACGGATTTTTATGTAATTTAGGAATCCAGTACATGGTAGGCAGTTTATTTTGCTTATTGCTTACACCAGCCTTGAAAGTAGTGCACCGAGTGATATGTGCGGAAACAACATTATCCTCAGTAGAATTAACTGGAGTATACGAATTGGTGCTGCCGAGTTCCAGAGATAAAACATTGACGTAATGTAGGCGTCAAACAATAATTACATTATTAGCTGCTTTATCTGCAGGAACTAAAACAAATTTATTATGAAATTCCTGAATTCCCGATTTTAGATTACGAAAGGAAAACCTAGGTCTCGGAGGTAGTAAAGAGGGGTTAGAATTATAAAAGTTAATACGTGTATCTATAATTTTAAGAATAGACTTTTTCCAAGTAGAAAGCGAGTTTGGGTCCGCATGTTCTCTACGACTCCATTTTATACTAAAATCTTCAATGGAGTGGGCGATCTGGGCACGACAGGCATTAAAATCAATAGTTGAAGGTAATCTATATTTAGGACCTTTCGAAAACAAATGCCGAATACGTTTATCAACAATATCAAAATTACCAGTGATGATATGACCTGCTGGAGCATAGTAAAATTTTGATGTATTGCATTCACATTCCTTAGGAGTATTAAGTACTATATCAAGGTCAGAAACTATTTTGTTGTAGTTGAAAATAATGTTTCTAATGGACTTTTTATACTTATAACAAATTACAGGACGTTCGGAATTTTTGAAATATTTTGGGATAGAATCAACTACATGAGTATCCCGAAAAATACTAGGCATGTCAATGAAATCAATACCTTTATTAATATATAGTAGTTTTAGAAAATGCCTGACGTGATTAGACTCCTTGTCAATAGGGGGTCGGAGAACATGTTGTGTGTAGCTTTGAACTATGGAAGCAGTGTTATACAAGGGATCTGTACGAATGAACATTTTGTCGGCTTCCTCGTCGATCAACTTTAGTGAAGAAATAGACAAAGAGGTAAGCCGTGAAAGCATAGAGTGCTTTCCAGACTGTTTAAAAATAGTATGTAAATCAGCGACAGAAATAATTACACGCGATTTACGTTTGATGTTACCATTACGCCTAAGACCATGAGACCTAGAGTTACGCTTTCGAATAGAAAATATAGAAAAAATGTCAATATTAGGATCTTTAGAAATATTTCCTTCTTGATAAATATTGTCATTATGTCCGGGTGGATAAGGTGTCTGTAAGTTTTTCATCCACTTAAGTTCTGCAATGTGTCTAGCTTTTATTTTGAAGCTTTTAGTAGCATCATTATAAAAAAAAAAAAAATTCAACTGGTTGAACAGTTACGTAATTGAAATTATGACCTGACTGACGAAAGTGTTGGTACAAGTAATTTTTTAACTTTTTAGGATTACTTGCATTATATCTGAGTTCACGAAATCGAACTTTTAAGGATCGACCTGTTTGTCCAACATATTGTATACCGCAAAGTGGTGCATTTCAAGTCAGAACATAAATGACGTGAGTAGTACGTCAATCAACATTTGAAGCTAGACATACATTAAACAATCTACCATTAACAGCTGATTTAATGGTGGACTTGCACGATAAATAATTGCAACAACTGCACCTCTTAGCATTGCACTTATAAATAGAGGGAAACACCCTGCATCTTGAATGAACTAAATGATTTCTGAAAGGAGATTTTACATGGTATTTCCTCAAAACAGGTGATCCTAGAGGAGTAACGGAAACTTATGAGCCATTATTAAAAATCCTAGTTATTTTATTAGAACGAACATGAAACGAGGTTGCCGAATGAAGATTTAAAGGTGTAAGGCGTACATATGGTTTAGTTCTAAGAAATGAAGAGTTATTTTGTGGAATTTGTATTGATGACGCAGAGTGTAACCGACGAGGTGAAAGATTTATTTTTAAAAATTTAGCTTAAAGACTCATAATTGTTTTTATGGAGAGTAATACCATTCCGTGAAAAGCGAAATAAGGGCCAATAAGTATTTATTAGAGATACGAAATAGAATCGTATCAAAGATCCATAAGAAACAATATTAGTAAACTTACGGACTGTTAAAAGAGGTCCAAAACCCATGTCAGTGTCTAATGCAAGATAATGAGGAAAGTTAAGGAAAACCTTAATAAAATGGGCCAAAATGTCGATGAGCACAAAACCTTCAATGCGGTATATGAAACAAACGTATTTAAGGAAAACTGGATCAATGAATGTCATACAATCCCTGTAAAAATAACAATATTGATTGGATGTACGGGGAGACATTTTACGGTCGCCACACGGCACAAACAACACAATTGTGCGAATAAATAAGGATAAAAATATCGGACAGGGAAAGCAGCATTCAAGGACGACAGTCAACCACAAAACACAAAAACAAACACGCAAACAGACAAACGAAAAGGCAAAAGTAATAAAAAATGCAAACGACATCACAAACACAAAAGGGTTGACAATAGGGCTACCGCCTTGGAACGGTCAGTGGCAAAGTAGGCCACTGGGGGTTTAAACCGGTTCTAGGGTGCACCAAACCTCACACTTACCCTACTGTCATCCCATTAAAACAGGACAGTGTAAATAAAGAAATCACCGCCATGATCTAAACTCTAACCAACAAGGCAGCATCAATAGGCAATATAAGTAAAACACAAATATGCTCGTGTAAATATAATACAAAAAAACAATAGCCTAGAAAGCCACAATGAAGATACTCAATGACTTGGCAGAAGCCAGAGCAGTAAGAGAATACACCATTAAGGGCACGACAAGAAAGAACATGGACAAACATCAAACGCCACCGTCCCAATGGGCTTTAGGTAGGCGTCATCATAGGGTCCACAGCCTGACCGGTCATCGTACAATTAAAGAGGAAAGCATAGTGGCGAACTGTAAAAGGGTCCACCACCAAGCATGCAGTACGTTGCAATATAATAGGGTCATAACCTCTTTTGATAAACTTTTTAACAAGTTTAACAAAGATAGTATGAAAGTGATCATGACCAAGAATCTTACGAAGTTTATAAATCACATCACCATATAAGTCAGGTTGTGATAGTCCTTGTCGCAGAAGAGTCCTTAAATTACATTTATATTTGGAAAGAAGATCAGGGTTACGATAATAAAATTTTGCAAAGGTTTTACGAAGTTTATGGTAACGGTAACCCTGATTGAGTAACTTTTTAGTTCTACAAAGATTACGAATATTAAAGTCCACAACTCGAGTACAAGCTCTAGAAAAACGAATGAGTTGAGACAGATACACCCCATAAGATGTTGCTCGGGGAACATCCCCATCCAAGTGGGGATAATTAACAATGTCAAAATTAAAATCATCTCTCTTTTCATAGATTTTGCTAATTATTTTACCATTTTCAAACGAGAGATCTAAATCAAGAAAAGAAGCGTTATTATCAGATATATTTTCTTTATTAAGCCGAAGTTCTTTAGGATAAATATTATGAACCATAGTTGGAAAGGAAGGGTTGTCAATGTTCAGTATGTCATCCAGATACCGAGAGGTGTCATTAAAAGCTTCAATAACATCTGCCTGGGTATCTGGTGAAAGACCCAACATGAAATCCCTTTCATAGCAAAATAAAAACAAATCTCCGACAAGTGGTGCACAGTTCGTACCCATAGGGATACAAACAATTTGTCTATAAACGGTGGTACCATACCTGACGAAAATATTATCTAATAGGAAGATGAGTGCTTCACAAACTTCATAGCAAGTCCACATAGTATAATTGTCTAAACTGCCGTTAGTGAAAAACGCTTTAATATTATTACATGCCAAAAATGTAGTATTTTCTCTAGCGAATGTTTTTTGAATAAGAGAAATTAGCTTGTCTTTAATAACATGATGTGGTAAGGTTGTATATAGTGTAGAGAAGTCATAAGTACTTATTGATGAAACTAGACCTTTATTGAAAATTTTATCAAGAACGTCTCCTGAATTTTTTATAGACCAAAATAAATTAATCCAAGAGTTTTCATAAGTTTTATCACAATATAGTTTAACGTGATCTTTAACGGCAGTAAGACAAGAAGTTAAAAGTTTGGAGATGTGGTGCAGGTACTAGAATTATAATAAATAAATTACAATAAAACGAGCCTTATATGGATTTTTATGTAATTTAGGAATCCAATGAACTTTTTATACTTATAACAAATTACAGGACTTTCAGAATTTTTGAAATATTTTGGGATAGAATCAACTACATGAGTATCCCGAAAAATACTAGGCATGTCAATGAAATCAATACCTTTATTTATATATAGTAGTTTTAGAAAATGCCTGACGTGATAAGACTCCTTGTCAATATGGGGTCGGAGAACATGTCCCTAAGTTTGCTCACCTGCTTGAGTCAAATGCGCATTCTGACGATAATGAAACTTTAAAGGGGTAACCATTGGTGTGTTCAGTGCTGTTTAAACCTTCTTTCTAAAAGGACAGGCCTTATGTCGCCCTGTACCATTCGATTAGCAGTAGCATATTGAACATACAATATATAGCGGAAATACGCACCATGCGTTTCTTTTTCCATTCAATATATATGTAAATGGTAAGGCCCATTCCGGGTAGGTACTGGTTAGAATCTATATATGTTATTGCCGTGGTCGATTGCTGGACAATACTTATTACCCGTTAGATAAGGCAGATTCCTCGATGTTTATAGATTAGTTTGTGTTAACTGTCATATAATATAACGCTCTCTGGAGTCATAGGAATCTCGGGCGGCCATTGGTGCAAAATAAAAGTTGTCATATCATAAGCTAATTATCATATTTTTCTAGAGATTGTTTTGATTTCATTTGTGTCCACAGATTATGTTATTTCACATAAAAAGTAACAACGCATATATACAGAATATTTAATTGAAAAACTGAATGTACATTTTTGAAAGCCATTATTATTTTGTTTATGTATGAAGAATATTTCGGTCATACGTTAACATAAGTAAAAGGCTCAGATGTCAGCTAATGTACGGTGATAATTCTTCGTGCTTCGTCCGTCCGTCCGCCAATCTGCCGTCCGTCCGCCCATGTGCTGTCCGTCCGTACGAACATGTATTAGCCACTCCATGAATTGGGAGTCGAGTTCCAAATATTGCGAGCAAGAAAGAGATAGTTACCATTCGAAAGGGTGTTCTTCCGCCTTTGTCGTGGTACCCGTGTTCAGTCCTGATTTTTGATGTCAGTACAGTATATAAGGAAAATAAATACACGTGATTTGGTTTCACATTTTCAAAAACATTACAAAAGCAGATGCTTTGACTTATTTATATTATTTCGATTTCAAAATTTACCATTTTCATCAGTTCATAATAAACAAACATGGCAAGATTCTTAATGACCGCTTCCTGTTGGTTTGACAAAAGAAAATTCTTAAAATTTATTTAAACCTATGGTTATAAATAAAATTTGTTTAATAAATACAATGATCTCAAATCGCTATATAAAGGATATATCACTGCTTACAAAATGATATTCCGTCTCCACAAGTGTTTTGCAATAAAATTATAAACGCCTTTCTCTAGGTATTTTAACAATTACTACATTTAAATATTCTTCGAGCATTATATTGTTTTGTAAATGTCAAGCTTTATATTGCTCTGAACCTTCTCGTTCCATTTTTGATAGATCATTAAATCTCAATTCATACTGCTTCAAAAATAGCAAGTCGTTTTGCATACACTGGTTTTCCTATACATAGCCAAAGCCGTTTGAATATAAATTCCATTTAAGTTTTGTAACTCAGTTAACATATCCAAAAAAAGAGTATGATAATGGGCCTTTGGAAACGGCCGAGCACGACACATACGAAATATTGCAGTCTCGGTTTGATTGAGACTGTTCATGGGTGGTAGTGAAATATGCTAGCTACCGCTCACGCCCTCTAGCCCCGGGTTGAGCAGAACTCAATATTCATAAAATCAATAGCACACAATTTTAGAAGATGGCATGCATATGGCGGTGGACATGGAGTTAGCCTTCTTTAATGTATTCCCCATGTCGTACGGCGTATGGTCCCAGTATCTAATAAAATGAAATGCCCCGAAGAGCGAAATAAACGTATTGGAATTTAGTTGGGAGCAGCGGTTATGAAGCCTGCGTATAACATATCCTATGAGTGGTTAAACAATACCCAGAGCCTTTTATCGGCCGGAGTAGTGGAACCACCGAATCAAAAATTAAGTAAGAAAACAAAAGAAATTGAAAATGTACCACCGATAACTAACTATAAGTATCGGGCTCAGCGATCTCCAAAGATCGAATGAATAACAGTACTGATTGCAAGCGCGGGGAGACGTTTTACTGCCGCCACACTGCACAAGCAACGCCACTGTGCTATAAAAAAAATCTAATACAATCACTTTCTCATAACATATTTTAACATATCTGTAACTTGGCACTTTTAGTATTTTGCACCAGTAGTTGATGCGTCTTTTATTGCATGTTAGATACTATGTATATTGGGTATCTTTCAAGGTCGCCCATTATTACCATATTACATAATTGTATTGATTCATTCATATATATTGTGCATGCAAATATGAATCCTTTTAATACAGTCCATCTAATCAATCCCCACAATTCTGCCCCATACCTCAATCTAGGGCTTATTGTTGTATAAAACAATTCAAATTATGCATGATAACATCGATATCAATAACTGTTCATCTTTGACTGTTAGTACAGTTGCAATTTGAAACATTGAAATAAATACTGATAAAGGTGACACAACCAGATAAAGGTGACACAACTAGATAAAGGTGACACTACCAGATAAAGGTGACACAACCAGATAAAGGTGACACAACCAGATAAAGGTGACACTACCAGATAAAGGTGACACAACCAGATAAAGGTGACACAACCAGATAAAGGTGACACACCCAGATAAAGGTGACACAACTAGATAAAGGTGACACTACCAGATAAAGGTGACACAACCAGATAAAGGTGACACAACCAGATAAAGGTGACACTACCAGATAAAGGTGACACAACCAGATAAAGGTGACACACCCAGATAAAGGTGACACAACCAGATAAAGGTGACACAACTAGATAAAGGTGACACTACCAGATAAAGGTGACACAACCAGATAAAGGTGACACTACTAGATAAAGGTGACACAACCAGATAAAGGTGACACAACTAGATAAAGGTGACACAACTAGATAAAGGTGACACAACTAGATAAAGGTGACACAACCAGATAAAGGTGACACAACTAGATAAAGGTGACACAACTAGATAAAGGTGACACAACCAGATAAAGGTGACACACCCAGATAAAGGTGACACAACCAGATAAAGGTGACACAACCAGATAAAGGTGACACACCCAGATAAAGGTGACACTAACCAGATAAAGGTGACACAACCAGATAAAGGTGACACAACCAGATAAAGGGTGACACAACTAGATAAAGGTGACACAAACTAGATAAAGGTGACACAACCAGATAAGGTGACACAACCAGATAAAGGTGACACAACCAGGGGAATAAAGTAGCAGATTCTGTTTATATTGTGTCTGTTAATGAGAGGTAATGTAAGAACACCTGTCATGCCCACTAGCACCGGCCTGAGCGGAATTCTACTTCAAATACACCTAGTAAGGACTCAATGTCCTCAATGGACGACGACATGAGAAATACATCCAACAAATACTAACGGAAAAATGAACCGAAACTCTAGAATTTCTGTTGTATATTATATCTAAATTATGTTGTTGTTAATGGAATGATACATGGTTACAGTATACATTACCTTTCAAAAAAATATGATTAAAACACATAGCACACCATATGTTTATCCCTTCAAAGTTTAATTATTGATAGAATACGCGTTGGCTCAAGCAGGTGAGCAAACGTTGTACGTACAGTTTTTGCAACCTCTTTACAGTTAGAAAGAGTGTTGAAATTGCTCAAAGTTTTAAAGCGTAATTATTTTTTTAAATATAATATCTTTATTTTCAAAAATATTTCATACATGATTTGTATATACATTTCGATTTAAAATATATATAATCAAGTGTAAACTTAAGATAATAAGATGTTTTTGTGAATGATTTCTGTCCGATCCCGTTTTTTATTTTTAAATAGATTACCATTTATAATAAAAGAGACAAATACAACGACAACAGCAAACAATACCAACAAAAACACCAAAAACCAATACCTATCACATTATCTATTTTCAATATTAAGTCATTTGAAGGAGCCTGTGCATGCATGTTGTTTTATTTAACATTTTAGTAATGGTCATATTTTAGTACTTCATTTTCTTTCCTCTTATTTATTTAGTACCCATCTTTTCTTTCTCTTTTTATGGAAAGAAGAAATAAGAGGGGAATCACATATATAAGTAACACAGATTACTAGTATAACCATTTTTCCATTAATACAATTTGTTGTAAATAAAGTTGTTGATTAAGAAGATTTTCCTTGAATATTATACAGAAGTCAATGACTAAATATATTTAATTTAAATTATTTCAAAAGCAATTAATTTTCTTACTTGGGACTTACAATGTCGACGCATTGAATCCTAGATAATACCACCAAGGAAAATACGTATGGTGCAAAATAAGAAAATGAATGCCAAAAGAATATAAAAAATTAAAAGATTACCAGCCAAAGTGATTTTAAACATATTTCTTATTAAAGAGTACCGATGTACGTGCGTTACCCTTTCAAAAACAAGATATGAAAATTAATTCAGGATAGACTGCATTTGCTGTTATGTTTGTATATTTTGTCATTTTAAGAGCGATTTCTTTTTCTATTTCTATTTCTATACTTTTATTAAATATGTTTTGTAACCTAAACAACTTGGAGTGGTTTTTACTACATGTGGTTATGTAAATGAAGTAGTTTCCGTTCTTAATTATGAAATTCGAAACGTTTGCATGTGTTTGTGTATTAACTTTACCAACGTTATGTTTTGCAAACTCAAGTTGAAATGTATGTCATGTGTATTTGTAGAAAATTATAGAAAGCGGAATTTCAAAATTTAAGAATTTCGTGTTACAAAGTGTTCTGTGATTAAAAAATATATTACAAAATCTACAATAGCACCGTTTTGTCCCTGTTTTGTCCTTTAACTAGCAGCTAAATTTTTTATACAAAACATCTTTGGAATTTCTCAGGAATATTACGTGGAATTAAGTGTACAATGTATAAATTATATACAGCAGCAGAAATTCCCGAGTTGCGTTCTATTTCCTTTAGTATAGTTAAATTCGTTGATGTGTATTGTGAATCTCTTCTTTCCATCCGTTATCTGTTATCGTTTGTTGTTAGTAGTAGTAAGGACATATCGCATAATTTAAAATGATTCACACTTACCTCGGCAACAAGATGTATACCCTTCCCGAAAGGTAACATTTAGTTTTGGTCCTGATGAATGTTGTCTGCAAATATCTGCCCCAGGACAAAACATGTCCATATCCGGAAGTGACTCCCACGCCGCCAAAGAAGAGTTCTGATCTTCTCCATTCGATAAAAAAGATAATAAAATTATTATCAGATGAAAAGTATCATAATTGAAATAACATTGCCTAAACATGTTGAAAAATATAATGATTACAGTATGAGTTTTTCAACTACTATATGGGTGCCTTTGAGTTAACAGTCAACACTATGATTCCAAAACGAAATTGCCATGCTTTTATAGAAGTAAATTCAACAATAAATTTACTAATTAATAAAAAATCCATCGTGAATATAACACATGACTGTGCTTTATGAACAGGCACAATACAAATACATATGTTTTCTAATCTTTAATTCTAATTTATGACACCTAGTCCTGTAATCGCACCTGAACTGCAACTCTTTAAGCAAACATAATGATTGTATGATTTATTAAAATAAAGTATTATGTAATCATTACGTGGTACAGCCTTAATTCCATTAAGCGATGGAAAAGCTTATATTAGGAGGATTTTATAACGGATATTGCGACAATAAAACAGGTTTAAACAATGTATTACTGCAAGAATGCGATAACCTTTTTAAAAGTACGTATTAAATGTTATAATTTTAAAATATGGAAACTTTTAAAGCCGAAATTAAGGTTTTATTTCATACCCCAGCAAATCCCGTTTTCGCTTCTTGGAGAAAGGGTTGGATGGGATATGAATGTTAATACTCGGACAATGTAATGGTTTAAACAGATGAAAAGGAATGAGAAATACAATAAGATATTTTTAAATAAGTATTCCTATTGATGCAACGATACACAATTATTGTCAGTATTTGGGGATTTTCGACCATTTAAATATTGGCTGGGCAGATATTTGTTCGGATAATCTGCTGAAGGATGTTGCCTGGGCAAGTTCTGAAATGTTTAAGTCTAAGAATTTTGTTTTTTAAATCATAGTTTTATTTGATAAAAAAATGATTTTTTTTTTTTTGCATTATAGTAGATATGAATATATTTTAGGGATTTAAGATGGTAACATACCAAATTGTAAACAAATTTGTTTCATATTTTTTCCGTTATTTGTTATCAGTTTTGTTGTCAACAAAATAGTAGGTATGGGTAGCTCTGAGTAGAATTTATCCTTTTGCTATAGAAAAAATAAGATTTTTGTTTTTCAGTAGTGGAATACATATATATAAGTAGATACTGAGCTAATTTTATGTTCGATCTCTATGTCAAAATTGTGTGTACAGTCTTTTACTGTGAAAATATCAAAATAACTCCAAAATGTGTGTAATTTAAAGAATTTTTAATAAAAAATCTTTGGAGGCCTGATAACCTATATATGTTTTTACTTGTTTTAAAAGAAATGTCATAGGACCTTGTCATACACAAGTTTTAAGGAAAGTTGAGAATTAGAACATACATTTTATCTTAAAATATTGTTTTATTAAAAAAATAATGGGTGGGTACGTTCTATATATGTTTGCTTTTCAAAGTAAAAAGACGAATGAGGATTACAATTGTTTATGTATGATTTGATAGATACGTATATATGTAGTCGAAAATTAATCTTTTTTTTTTTTCAATATATGTTATGTTATGAAAAAAAATGTGAAAATGTTCAATGACTCTATTTTTCCTCTTTTTAGTGAAATTTTGGAATTGGAAATATGTGACCTTCAAAGACGTCTAGAGCAAAAATTGTGGTGACCTTTTTTGATAATTTTGTATCTAAATGATACCAAAGAAGTTTTAAATATCAATTTAAAAACATCTCAGCTTTACGTCCTTTCCCAGCCAACCTCCTTAAATATAACCTTAATATAAGTATCAATTTTAATTAGTTTGTTTTTAAATGTACAAGTTGCTCTCGTTCCACGATGCGGTATATATAACAGGGTAACTGTTATTGATAATTTCTATTAAAACAGAATCCTAGCTTCAATTTGGATTGTAAAAATATAGACTTTCGTCGCACATGATTAATGTACATGTGCGACATGATGGACTGTATGACAGTTTCATTTAAAGCAATTCAAATAGGCTAAACGCATATGTTTTGTCACAAATAAATACACGTTATGCCATTATTTCACATAAACTGCCTACACTTTTCGAACCTAGGTACTAAACCGCGGCATTTTAACAGAGACGTTGGCAAACAAAGACGAGAGCGTGTGTCTGCTTTATTTCCAAAAAGAAAGAATGGACAAAATGATGACAAACATATTTGAAAAATGAATTTCCCATTTTTCCGTAGCGTCCGTTTAGGTATATTTCATTATTGTGACGCATGTTTCCTATTTACAACTTCGTTTTATCTTCATTCAACACAACTCGCTTTGAGATTGTAGCTAATAATACCGTGACATTTCAGAAGAACACGCGTTCAAATAAGCCATATATTGCCCCCTTTACCTATCCATACAGTCATAATGCTTTATATTCGGATCCTCAAACGCCTGGGTTGCTATAATTTGCTGGCATTGAGTTCTAGGCATCCATGTAACAAATGTATAGAGTGAGTTAGCTATCGAATATATCAATTGCTTGTAATGAACTGTCGGTGTAACACTAAGGTTATCTTTCAAAAACTTCAGAAAACACCAATGACTCAAGAGGGCTATAAACGGGTTTGTTGACTGGAAAAGTTCTTGGTGTCAATCCAAAAAAATAAACTTCATAATGTGTTTCAGATTCATATTAAAAGTACACAAACATTAAATTGAACGGCATTTACCTTCAGTTTAATCATTGTTTATGTGTAAATCACATAAACAAACTATGACTAAACATTTTCCCAATTAGGTTAGTCAAACATTGGATTTATTCAATTTAAATAACATAATTACATGTATACATTTTAAAACAAGTTTTGAAATAAATTAATCACTTTTAAAAATTGTAAAATACACTAACTGAAAGCTGGCTAAGTTAATCTCAGTATTTCATCAATTAAAACGCAGGTACGCATATAATAGACGGACGGACGGACGCGATATTTAAATAAATAACACTTAGTTTTTGGTACATTGAGAGCCTGTGGCGCGGTTGCGTATGTGTGCTGTGGTTTCTATAGGATCATATTTCTCGTTTTCAGATGGTCGTGTTACTTCTTGGTCAATTAGGGATTTTAAGACCTACTATTCGTGGCTTTCAACTAGAATACCGTTTAATCCGGTGCTAATCGGCATGAGAGGCGTTGCATCTTATATTACCTCTCATGAAACCTTCAATAAAAGCTAGTCAGATACTGTTTTCCCTTGTTCGTATTTGTTGCTTCTAAGGAATACCCTTTTCAGTACTTTCTTTTCAAATTAAGCTTTTTTTCTATATTTTCTATTCGTAGGCGAAACTCTAGGTATCATGGTCATAGACGTAATGGTAACATAAAACGTAAATCGCGTGTACTGAATTATTTCAGTCGCTGATTTACACACTATTTTTAAACCGTCTGGAAATCTCTCTATGCTTTCACGGCTTACCTCTCTGTCCATTTCTTCACTTAAGTTGATAAACGAGGAAGCAGACAGCATATTCATTCGTACATATCCCTTGTATAAAGAAGGATAAAAATATCGGACAGGGAAAGCAGCATTCAAGGACGACAGTCAACCACAAAACACAAAAACAAACACGCAAACAGACAAACGAAAAGGCAAAAGTAATAAAAAATGCAAACGACATCACAAACACAAAAGGGTTGACAATAGGGCTACCGCCTTGGAAAGTCAGTGGCAAAGCAGGCCACTGGGGGTTTAAACCGGTTTTAGGGTGCACCAAACCTCACACTTACCCTACTGTCATCCCATTAAAACAGGACAGTGTAAATAAAGAAATCTCCGCCATGATCTAATCTCTAACCAACAAGGCACACTGCTTCCATAATTCAAAGCTACACACAACATGTTCTCCGACCCCATATTGACAAGAAGTCTGATCACGTCAAACATTTTCTAAAAATACTATATCTTAATAAAGATATTCATTACTTGGTCCGAGTTTTAACTTTCATTACCAACCCAACCCCTTTTTCAACAAGCGAAAACGGGGTTGGCTGGGGTATGAAATAAAACTTTAAGTTCGGCTTAAAAAGTTTGTTAATTGTGACATTAAAACATTTAATAGATAATTGTAAACAGGTTATCGCATTTTTGCAGTAAATAATGTTTTTAAACATGTTTTATTGTCGAAATATCAGTTATAAAATCCTGCTATTATAAGCTTTCCCATCGCTTAATGAAATTAAGACTGGACCCCGTAATGTATTTCATTGACATGCCTACTATTTTTCGAGATAATCATGTTGTTGATTCTATCCCTAAATATTTCAAAAAATCAGAAAGTCCTGTAATTTGTTATAAGTATAAAACAAAATATTAGAAATATTATTTTCAACTACAACAAAATAGTTTCTAACCTTAGTTAAAACATATTTATTTTGCATCGATTGCGAAACAAGTTATTGCAACTTAGATTAATCACTCTCGATGGCTTCCTGGGTAGAACCAGTACTAAGCAATGTGGATTAATTATCTTGCTCAAGGATAAATAACGTGGCCGCGGCGAGGATCGAACCCACGACCTCTCGATCTGGAGTTCGGCGCTCTACCACTTGACCACCCACTCAACCTTGATATAGTAAATAACACTCCTAAGGAATGTGAATGTAAAAAATCAACATTTTTCTATGCTCCAGCAGGTCATGTCAACACTGGTAATTTTGATATTGTTGATAAACGTATTCGGCATCTGTTTTCGAAAGGTCCTAAGCATAGATTACCTTCAACTATAGATTGTTATGCCTGTCGTGCTCAGATAGCCCAATCCATTGAGGATTTTAGTACAAAATGATGTCGTAGAGAACAGGCGGACCCAAACTCTCTTTCTACTTGGAAGAAGTTCAATTTTAAAATTTTAGATACACGTATTAACTTGTATAATGCTAACCTCTCTTTACTTTCTCCGAGACCTAGGTTTTCCTTTCGTATTTTAAAATCGGGGAATTTAAGAATTTCATAATAATTTGTTTTAGTTCCTGCTGATAAAGCAGCTTATATTGTAATTATTGTTTGACGCCTACATTAGGTCAATATTTTATCTCTGGAACTCGGTAGACCTATTCGTATACTCCAGTTCATTCTACTGAGGATGATGGTGTTTCCACACATATCATTCGGTGCACTTCTTTCAAGGCTGGGTAGACGAAAAGCAGAACAAACTGCCAAATCCGTATGAGGCCCGCTTTATTTCGAATTCTAGTCCCTGCACCATCAGAAACATCTCCAAACTTTTAAATTCTTGTCGTACTGCCGCTAAAGATCACGTTAAACAATATTGTTTTGTCTATAAAATATTCAGGAGACGTGTTTGATCAAAATTGCAATGAACGTCAAGTTTCATCTCTTAGCACTTATGAACTCTCTACACTATATAAAACCTAACCGCATCACTTTATCAAAGACAAGCTTATTACTCTTTTTCGAAAAACATTCTCTAGGGAAAATACTACATTTTTGGCCTGCAATAATATTAAAGCGTTTTTCATTAACGGCAGTTTAAACAATTAAACTATGTGGATTTGCCAAAAATTTTGTCAAGCACCCATCTTCCTATTAGATAATATTGTGGTCAGATATGAAAGGACCGTTTATAGACAAATTGTTGGTATCCCTATGGGTACGAACTGCGCAACACTTGTCGCAGATTTGTCTTTATATTGCTATGAAAGAGATTTTATGATGAGTCTTTCACCAAATAACCAGGAAGATGATATTGAGGCCTTTAATGACACCTATTGGTATCTACATGACATTTTAAACATTGACAGCCCTTTCTGTTCTACTATGGTTAATAATATATACCCTAAAGAACTTCAACTTAACAAAGCTAATATTTCTGATACTAACGCTTTCTTTCTTGATTTACATCTCTCCATTGAAAACGGTGAAATAATTAGCAAAATATATGACAAGAGAGATGATTTTAATTTTGATATTGTTAATTATTCCCATTTTGATGGGGATGTTCCACGAGCAACTTATTATGGGGTCTAAGCGTCTTAACTTGTACTCGAGTTGAGGACTTTAATATTCGTAATTCTTGTATAACTAAAAAGCTACTCCATCAGGGTTTCCGTCACCATAAACATCTTGAAAATGTTATTATCGTAACCCTGATCATCTTTCCAAAAATAAAAGTAATTTAAGAACTCTTCTGCGACACGGACTATCACAACCTCACTTCTATGGTGGCGTGATTTAGAAACTTCGTAAGATCCTTAGTCATAATCATTTTCATACTATCTTTGTTAAACTTGTTAAAAGGTTTATCAAAATAGGTTATAACCCTATCATTTTGCAACGCACTACATGCTTGGTGGTGGACCCATTTACTGTTCGCCACTATGCTTTCCTCTTTGATTGTGCGATGACCGGACAGGCTGTGGACCCTACGATGACGTCTACCTAAAGCCCAAAAGGACGGTGACGTTTGATGTTTGTCTGCCGTCTTGTCTTGTCGTGCCCTCAATGGTTTATTCTCTTGTTGCTCTGGCTTCTGCCAAGTCATTGAGTAACTACTTTATGGCTTACTAGGCTATTGCTTTTTTTGTTTTTATATATACAGGAGCATCTCTGTGTTTTATTTATATTGCCTATTAATGCTGGCTTGTTGGTTAGAGAATAGCTCATGGCGGGGATTTCTTTATTTACACTGTCCCGTTTTATTGGGTTGATAGTAGGGTAAGTGTGAGGTTTGGTGCACCTTAGAACCTGGTTTAAACCCCCAGTGGCCTTTTTTGCCACTGACCGTTCACAGGCGGTAGTCCTATTGGCAACCCTTTTGCATTTGTGATCTCTTACTTGGCCTTTTATTCATCTTTTAATTTGTTCTTCGTTTATGTGTGTGTTTGTGGTTGACTGTCGTTATGAATGCTGCTTTTCTTGTTTGATTTTTATATCTATATTTACTTTTATCAAAGTAAGTCGTTTTAGAACACAATAACTTATCGTACAATACCTTATCATGTTTTCTAATTAAAATAAGGATAATAGCGCGTGTCAAGGCACATATGGTTCATGTTCATACACACTAGCAACATAGGAAAATTTAATTACACCCATATGAACGTGATTTATTTTCCTTCTTTCAAGTGAATCTTAACGATCTATAAATTCAGAAGCTCTGAATAGGTTCCCATAATTTGTAAGAGTACGGTTTACTATTTAGATGAGAGTGACGATTACATTTGTTTAATCACGTACTTCGACTTAGTTTATGTACAGAATATAATTATTATTACAAAACGGTATTCATAGATCAAAAACACTTAAATGAAACTGATTTCAATGAATGCAAAACGTGATCAATGTTTTATTGCGCCTTTCATAGAACGTTTGACTATTTGTTTATTATAAGGTATCTAATGACGTTCTAACATTTGTAAACAGGTATAAAACATCTACCGTTTCCAAAGATCGAATTTGAGTTTAGTTTATATTATAGTATGTGATAATTTCAAACAAGATGCCCAAGAGGGCCTATGGACGCTCTACTGGCTAACATGGCTATTATAACATCAATGAAGCGAGTAACTGCAATTTCCTTTTTTTTTGAAAGATTTGGGGAAAATACATCATTTTTTTAACTAAATCAAGGGCCATAACTAAAGAATCTGGTAAAGTTTGGTAAAGATAAGATGAAAAATGAAGGCCCTACCATATTAATGAGGCAAAATATACCATTTTTAACTAAACAAATTAGTATAGAAACTAGCGATACGAGCGCAGTTTTTCTCACAGGAAATGAGAAAATATAGTGAAATATGCTAGGGGGGACTCAGACAAAACTATCATTTCGTAAGATCTAAATGATACCCACGTCCGGGTCCTCCACGCCACATTTCACTAGTTTTCTCACACATCCCACTCAAAAAACTTTACCCATACCGCTAGTTTCGACACTACTTGCCATTTTAATAACATAACATTTGCAACTCGTTAGGAGAGCGTAATAATTTTATTTTATGTCTGCTTTCGGCGAATCTACTTGCAGCGAAGTTTTTCAATAACATTTGCAACTCATTAAGCAAAGTCAGACGGAACCGGGCAGTAGTCTTCATCATCGCTCTGCATATCATTTTACTTGTATGCTAGCGTATCTTGTCCATTATCTAGTATGTACCGTTTATCATCATAAGCTGATAAACTTTTTTTATTTATTGCATAGCTGCTTATGTTATGCTTTTGCGATCTGATAACTTTCATTTCATGATGAGCTTCTGTTGCTGTAAACAAAATAGTTTTATAATTTTCATGAGTTATATGTTTTTTCACAACACACTTTTTAATACCCTTACATTTCTTTGCGCTAACCTTATTATCTAACATATACGAATATAGCTTACTTCGCAACCCAACAAATTCAACAATAGGTATTCCGCAAGTTTCATCTTTCATCTTGCCAATAACTTTTTTATTATCATTAAAATGAAACTTACTTTTTGGATCATAATCACAATTATCAAACAGTTCCTTATCCTTGTAAAAGTCCGCATACACATCTTTTGTTTTTATTTCATAACACAAGGAATCGGTATCATTAAATAATAACTTAGCTTTTTTATCATAATTGTTTTTGATATAGTTGTAATGGAAATCATACATCAAATATTTTGACAAGTCTAAAATACACATACCAACATAAACAGGACGATTTAAAACTAATCGTTCTTTTATTCTGTTTACAGCAAATAAATTTTCATTAAACATTTTACAAGAAATAAATGAAGGTCTTGCCGCATATTTCAAGAGAACCTCCTCATCATGAGTCAATTTAACATTAATTCCTTTTCTCAAGTTTTCCATAGTTTTACCAAAAACTGAATTGTTCATCAGTTTGAAGAAATCCTTTTCAAAAGCATTTTTACCAGCTGTCCTCTTGGCAGTATTAAAATCTATGTATGTCTTTAACCACTCTGATTCGTCAAACTGCAGTATTCGATGTGTCTTTGTTACTTTCATCCCAAGTTTTTTGTACAATTCTAAGTTTCTAAAATGCACAACATACTTTTCTTTATTTTTCAATGTCGTAACAAGTTTATTAACACTACATTTTCCTAGATTAAACTTTTGTTTTAAATTTTTGCAATAGTCTGACAACCACTCATCTTTGATATTTAAACTTTCTTGAGCAAGAGGATAATCATTATGTAACTCATAAAGTTCTTCAGGATAATCAATATCACACTCAACAATGTAATTTGTTTTTCCTTTTTCAAACTTATCAACCCACTTGAAGTTGCCAGTAGGTAACGGTTGACACATAGCCCATCCGTACAAGTTATTAGCATCTAAATATATTATGTACTTGCTTTCTTTTTTTTTGTCATAGTTTTTCATATATTTGTTATTAGCTTTTGAATATCTATTTGCAATGTAACTCGTACCGCCTCTTAATCCTTTTTCCACAAACAAATATTGATCAATGTCAGTTATTAAGTCGAGTTGGATACCAGTCATCTTAAGACACGCATCCCAGGCTAAACCAGGACTACTAAAGTAATGGCAAGGATCTAATTTGTAATACTCGATACACATTTTTCTAAAGTTTTCAAAAACATCTGCAAGTAAAAGAACATCAGTCTTAAGATACAAATCATGATACTCTCCCATATTTTTAATCTTAAATGTTTTCCAAATGTTTTTAGCATGATCGTAATCAACAACAGAAATATGTTCATCATTTAATTGGGAATAAAAGCTATCTTTGCTAGGTAACTTGATATCCCCGAAGCGTTCAAAACTGTTCATGTAATCATAAGGATAAACACCTTTTCGTTTTAGCAAGTCTAACCTTTTACCGCTATATTCTTGAGATATGTATTGAAACGACGGAACGTTTTTTACTAGATTATCTAATGATTGAGACATAAATTGAAAACTATCGATAAATACTAAACTTTTTCCTAACATGAAAGCCATATACTTTTCCATGTTATTCGGTATAACATTTATGTTTTGTTTAAACTTTCCGATGTGTTGCATTATGAAGTGAGAATCATATCCTCTCAAGTTGTGAAACACAACAGGTATTTTTCTAGTCAATCTAAAATTAATATTACATATGTCATGAGCGCTTCCCCTGTACTTTCCAGTTATGTGACAATGATCTCTAACTTTTCTAACGGAGTTTTCATATGCTACTGTACGACCTGGGTCATCTTTTTTAAGAGTTATTGAAAAACCATTACCACAAATATGACATGATTTAGATTTTTTGAATCTAGCTTCTTCTTCCTGTGACATTACTAGATCTTTTTTAAAGTTGGCATTCATAGTTTTCTTGCACCACTTTTCTTCTTCTATCATTTTTTCCAAAAACTTGTAAACAGCGTTTGGTCCTCTGTATGTCACAACTGGTTTTGAATATTGATCATCATAGCAACAAACAACTTTATACCCATAGCTGCAATCAGTATGCTTTTGATATGCTTCTGTATGTGATTTTTCAGGATTGTTTGATGCCGAAGAAATACTTTCAGTTATTGCTTCAAAATCAGCATATATAACAAACGGAACCATTAGCTGTCTGTCGTAGTTTTTAAACTTAACCTTTTCATCTTTGCTTGGCATTTTTATTGCTTGTTTTCCATTAAGTGAAAGACAATCAGGCTCATGCATTTTTAGCACACGTTCTAATGTAAAGCACTGCAGGCATGTTTTACAAAACCATTTTTTCCCCTCATATGCTGTTTGATTATACATCAAACTGTTAAAGTTTTTTATCCATACGTAATGATTTTTTTCTTTTTCAGTTATTAAAAGCATGTCAACATATTCTTTTGCTTTATATTTTGACACGTATAAAGGATATACTTGATTATCTTCATATCCAAATATGTTAAAACAAATGTTGTTTTGTTTTTCTATTTTTGGGATTTGTTTGATAGTAACAGGAAATGTAATTCCTTTGTAATCAAGATCACCAATATGATTTTTGTACTTTGTTATTCTTTGAGGATCTTTTTTAACAGGAAATATGCAAGCCAAATGGCACCATCTAAAACACTCGTTATCTTCATTTTTTATATTTACCAATCCTTTTTTAGAATTAGCAAGTTCTTTTGGTAACTCTAAATAAGAGCTACCCCGCAAAGGCTTATACTTTATTCTATTTATGTAATGTGTATCTACTGATTCAATTTGCCAACCACTTCCCAACTGAATCCAATTTCCAATTCTATTTATAATTTCTTCCTGTGCTTTGTCTAATGCTTCTGATATTTGATTTTTGTTTAATATTATTACAGCCTTTGAGGCAAAGTAAGCTGTTTTAAAATTAACAATAAAATCTCCATCTTCTGTTGGTACTCCTTTTACAAAAGTAACTTTTAGGCTTATGCTTAATTTAAATCCGCCTGTTTTTTTTAGTTCTGCTTTAAGAAATTTTATAACGCTTGGTTGTGTTTTTTGCAGTTGAGTGAGCGGGTCGTCGTTATCAATAATATCTACTTTAAAAACCTTGCTATACTGTTTTGGGGATGTTTCAATTTCTCGGATACTCATTATATAATATTACATGAGATTATTTCTTTAAGCCCCTATTAATTAATTAATTAATTTAAAGTAAAATATTTATTTCCCGGTTAGATTATATTATTTGTTTTTATTTATCCGTACCTCACCAGCTAGCCGGCGAGCTAGGATGCTTTACCAGCTAGCCAGCAAATCATCCGTACATAATAATTTTAATTCCTTTGTCTAACAAAATGCTGTAGTAAGCAATAAAAGAATCTTTGTATAAAGTTGGATGGCGACTGGTTGCCTCTGAAATTTGTTTTTTGCACAAAGAACGTAGTTTGTTTATATCTCCTTTTTTTATTTTCCACGATAGTTTTAGTTGTTTTACCATTGTTATGATTCTTTCTGTCAAATCTTGAAAGTTTGAAAAAATTAAAAGCGCTGCATCTAATTTACTCGCATCTTCAAAATCAACCCTTTGAGCATATATCATTTGATCTTCCTTAAAGTTTTTGATTTCAATTTCTACTTGTTCCATTTATATAATTACATAAGATAATATTTGTTTAAGCCTGTATTTAAATATATAATTCTATATTATAATATAATGAATTGCAAATATTGTGAAAGAGTTTTAGATATTATTGATCCTCCTGGGGTGTGTACAGATTGCATCTTATTTCGCACGACAAAAAAGCTTTGTAAATATTGTACCAGGACCAAACTGTGTTACAAGTGCACACACGCTTGTATAAAGTGTAACGATACTTGTGAGGTTTTCGATAACGAGCGTGTTTGTCTTAATTGTGGCACTCACAATGGTTATAATCTTATCACAGGTTATAACTACAGCCAAAAGAAAACTATTTACCACAGGAAGTATCATTTAGATAAATACTTGGTAGCATTTGATTTGTCTTCTAAAAATAGACAAAGATTTGAAGATTTGTTTTACAAAATTGTAAAGATTTTGGATAAGCTGGAAGGCCGAAAAAGATCAATCAAGTTTGAATACATTTTTCAGAAAATATTTAAAATATTAAAAATAAAAAAATAAACAAAACTGATTAAAACAAAATCAACCAGAGAAAAGTACGATAGGATATGGAAACAAGTCAGAAAAGAATTACGGCTTAATGCCATGACCGTTTAACTTGAATCTCTTCATATGCATTTCCAGAGGTTCTGTAAAGTTATCATTCTTTTGAGTCTCTAATATTTTATTGAAGACAATTCTAATTACCTCTTCATCATTTTCTAGTCCTGTTGTTGTTTGGACATATGATAGAAGTTGTTTAAATCTCCTATGATGTGTTTTTAACAAAGTCTTTTTTTCTGCTATTCTCGTTTTACTCACTAAGACAGCAACTACCGGAGGAACTGCACCAACTGCGGCTACAAAAACAGGAATTGCTGGAACCAATGCCAATACGGCAGTACAACCAATTACCCCACTGGCAATTTGTAATGTTGTGTTTATAATACCGCACAATTTATAACTGCATCTGTATGCAGCCACAAGTCGCGTCAAGTGATCAATTAATTCTTCTTTGGTTTTCATGTATAATTACAGTTAGACAATAATTTAATTGAGATATTTAGAAAATAGTTGCTCGTGTTCTTTAGGTGATATTTTGCCTATTTTTAACAATTCATCGATTATGCTAATACCTTTATTTATTAGCTGTGGACTATTATTTCCCGATTCGATACTTCCGCATACCAACTCTAGATCATCCATCAAATCTTCGGGGCTATTGTAATATTCAACACAACCTCCTAAAATCTTTTTGAACTTTGAAGAACCTTTATGATTTGGTAAACCAGACAATTCTGTTAGTTTCTTAAAAGCATTCTGAGACAGCTTTGAATAAGTTTTTCCATTGTTGTAACGCTTTGTTATCAAGTCTATGAAATCATCATCTACTTTCATATCTAGCACAACTGCTTCTCCCTGCTTGGTTATAAGTTTGTGATGACCAACAAGTTTAGGTAAATCAATTTGTAACATTCCATAGTGACCATCTTTGTCGACTTTGTAGGAATTTTTATTTTGTTGCATCCCTTTGCCAGTCTTTTGTGCCATTTCGCTAGCTCCTCGAATTCGCTCAGGCAACATTTTTATGTAAAAATTCAGATCATTTGCCTCATGTACTTTTTCATCATGTTCTTTTATAAGTAAATCTCTCTTTATTTTGGTGCCATCGAGGTCACCGAGTAATTTTGAATATTTAAGTTTAGTGGCATCAGATGTTGCTTTTTTCCACCCCTCTTTGAGTTTTTTTTCGTCGAGGTTGTTTATTCTTGTGCTTAGACCTCTTATATCGGGAATCAATTTACCATGTATCTCATGAGCCTTGCTAGTATATTTATCATAATCAGCTCTTCCTTCCATAATACCTGGTATTTTACTTGGCATTGGCAAGTCATACTTATTAAGTACGTCTTTATTCATACCAGCATCCAAGTCAATATCATACACTGGTTTGGGTTCCTTGGACCTCGCGGCAGGTTCTTCTTCTCCTAGTATTTCTTTTTCAGGCGATAGCGTTAGCTTACGGGGTTCTTCAGCAAATAATTGGGGTAATCCCTGATACGTTTTTTGTTCTTCTATTTCCTCGCCTATTGCTGCTGGAAGAGTGGCTAATTGCTGACTTATTTTTGGAAGAGAAGCTAACTGCTCTGTTAGCTGTTCTGACTGACTTTTTATTTCGCTGGTCACAGGTTTAAATATTTCTTTGTACAAATCACGACTAGCTCCTTTTTCTAGTCTTTTTTGGATAACTTTATTCTCGAATTCTTTAACAAGCTCACTCGCTTTTTGCTTTTTATCTGCTAATTCTTTCCATTTTAACAAAGACATGTATAATATAAGGTTAGATTAAATTAAGATAAATTAGAATAAGTTAAGACAAGTATTATCTAAGTATTATTATAATGCAAATTCCAAACTATGATATGAAAACAGAAAACGGTAATTTTAAACAAATATGGAACTTCATGCCAGACTGTTGTTTTAGAATGTTAATTTGTGGTAATTCAGGATCTGGCAAGACAAACACATTAGTTCACATGTTGCTGAAACCTTTAGTTTATTATGACAAAATTTACTTGTTTGCGAAAAACTTGGAGCAGTCTAAGTATCAGGTCTTATTACAAAAACTTGAAAAGATAGCTAAAAAGAATAAAATCCCGGTCGAAGACATATTAGAATGTTCAAATGATGAAGTTATCCCTGTGAATGATTTGGATTCAGATAATCAGAAGATAGCTATTTTTGATGATTATGTTTGCGAGCGTAATCAAAATGATATTATTAATTATTTCATCCAAGGCAGGCATAAGAATTGTTGTGTAATTTATTTATCTCAATCTTATTACAAAACTCCCAAAGACATTCGTTTGAACTGTTCTCATTACATCTTCTTCGCGACTCCGGTTAATCGTGAGCTGGGTATGCTTTCCAAAGAACAAGATGTCAGCAAAGAGCAGTACAAGAAAGCGACTGACAAGCAGTACGACTTTCTGTATCTGGATCGCCCTAGAAAGTTAGTAAAGCGTAACTTCAACGGTGAAATTTAATCTAATCATATTATATATAATGGGGCTTTTTAATAATCTTGGTGAGGAAGTTGCTACTGGCAGTGTTAATATTACAAATTTTGGTATTGTGCTGTCTGAGTATGTAAAACAAAAACATTTGGTTAATTATCTTAACAAAGGCAGAAACCAGGAAAATGTTTTGAGAAGTGAGCTTAACATGGATAATAATAAAATTATCAATGTTGGTAATCCAGAAAAAGCAGATGATGCAGCAACAAAGCAATTTACTGTAAGAAGAGTAGCAAAAATCATACGTGATTATAATATTGATAAAATTCCGGATATGATGAAAGATTTGACAACAGGTGTTGATGATAAACTAAGTCAAATACAAACAAAGTTACAAGCAAACCGCGAGAAAATGCTTGAAATTCAAAACGGATTGAAAGATGAAATAAAACTTCTAGGTGATGCTTTGAAAGAGTTAGAAAAGAAAGAAGATGCATTGGAAGATAGTGAAAACTATAAGAAATTAAGTAAACAAATAAGAGCTGGTGTTCAAAATATTAATGCACGGATTGGGGAAATCAATACACAAATGGTTGACAATAATGAACTAGAAACTGCTATTGCCGATGCTTCAAAACAAATGAGAACTGCTTTTACTACCGAAATAACTCAAATTAAAATATTAAATCAACAGATAAACGTCAACGTTGCTGATATCAACAAAGAATTTGAAGACATCAAAAATAAAATGATTGACGGTCAGTCGCTGGAGACAGCTCTGAACAAACTGGTCGACACTGATCAACTTGAGACTGCTATTGATGATGCTTCAAAGCAATTGAAAGCCGCCCAGGATGAAAGAAACACAGCTTTTGATGGTGAAATAGCTTCATTAAAACAGTTTAATCAAAAGTCTGGCAGCCGGCACACAGCAATTATTGGTATAATTGACGAGTTAAGAGTAAAAGTAGAAGATTTAAGTCGGATTTTACTCTTTGAATATACAATAGATGATGGAATTAGCATCATGCGAGATCGTGCCGGTTATGCATCATATCCAACACGAAAACCACTTGAAAGAACCAAACGTGATGGTTTTATCGAAGCGTTTACTTTTGTAGCCAATCCATTTGTAAAAAGTGAAAAATATGCAACAAGGAGTGATGATGGTGCAATAATTGTAAAACCTGGGCGTTATGTAGTTGAATCAGACCTTACATATACTGTTGCAAATACAAACATTCGTCGCATAGAGTCTTTTAGTTTGTTTAATTTAAGTATCGAGGAGTCATTTGCTAACCCGAAAATAGAAAATAGTAAACGAATAGTAAAAGAAACATTTGAATTTTATCTTCCGAAATCTCATTTTTGGACTATCTTTGATAACATAAAATATATATTTACTCAAGTTTTCAATTTTGAAAAATCAAGTTTTAAACTGTACTACAAAGGTGATTAATTTTATCCATTCTATATTATATGGAACAAAAAATTGTATTATCATCAGAAAAAGCTTCAATAATTAATAGTTCGAATACACCAAGTAATTTTACAACTGTGTTTGACAGACCATTAATATTAGGCAGGAACAAACAGTATGGTATTGGACTTGATAAGATTAATTCTATGACTTACTCATGGTATAATATTAGTGAGGATTTTAATAACAAAGTGATAAGGTATCACAATGGAACAGATTGGAAAAGTATTATTTTTACAAATGGAAATTACAGTTATGCTGATATCGATAATTACATCAAAGAAACATTGTCTGTAAACAATGATTTAACTGATGACTCGCCTGTCCCGATAAGAATTGAGTTTGATTTATCAAGTTTCAAATGCTTGGTTACCATCCATAATAATTTCATGCTTGATTAAAGAGAAACAAACTTTCATGTCTTGATCGGGTTTGACAAAGATGCGGTTATTAGAGAAACTAAATTTGGAACTGTGACACCAAACATAACAAATTCTATCGATACGTTGTATATCCACTGTGATTTGATAAGTAATTCTATTGTTGATGGATCATACGGAGATGTCATTTATGAAATAAGTACAGCTGATCTTACAAGATCATATCCTTTCAAAGATGAACCGATGAGAGTCGGGTTCTGCGAAGTAAACAAAACGATCATTAACAGTATTAATATTTACATTACCGATTTCTCTGGCAAGATTATTAATCTTAATGGCGTCCACACATCATTTCGATTTGTTTTGAAGTAATTAATGTAACATTAGTTATATGGCATGTTTAAAAAAAGTTTATGACACTAGCACGGGAACATATACTCAAGTTGATCGATTAACTGGGGCAGGTATATTTGACATTCTTTCAAAAGTCGGATCAAAGATATTCAGCGAGTCTGTGAAAACAACAGGCAAGAAAGCATTAGAAACTGCTGGTAAACAAATCATAGAGAGTGGTTCTAAAAAGCTTGGAGATGAAGTAGGAAAAATGGCTGCTGATAAATTAGTTTCAGTTATTAAACCTAAACCAAAAGGTGAGATGATTTTAAAAGAACTTACAAAGGCTGCTACAAAAGATGTAGCTAAAGTTGCGGCTGATGATATAATTGAAGAAGATGTAAATGCAAAAATTAACAGATTACTATCCGGAAGGGGAACCAAAAATATTAATGCGAGAATTAATCGATTAATTAATAAAAAATAATCTAATTACTAGTATACATAGATGTTTCGAAGTGATCAATATAATAATAGATATGAACATGTACCTATTCAGTTAGATACCCCAATAACACAACCAGGAAATAATACTAGACAAATGAAAAGTGGCTACCAATTTACAATGAATGATAGAAGTTCTTACTTCGATTGGTATAACGCATATTTCGAAATCAGTTTTCAAGTAAACAAACTTGCTGATGGAGTCAATTTCGCAGACGCTGACAGAATTGCTTTAATTAACGATGCAGCTTCATTGATTGATCATATGCAAGTAAAACAAAATGGAAAAACAGTTTACGATGGAAATAATCTTCACAGATTTGTTAATATCAAAAGCTTGCTTGAAATTTCTGATGACTATGCAAAGACAACCGGAACAAACGAATACTTTTATTTAGATGATACGACTGCTGCAGAATCTCGAGATGATCAAGCTGGTTATAATCCAGGATTTACTGCTCGTCATGCTTTAATCATAACTAATCAAAAAGTTGACTCTATAATCCCATTAAATAAATATTCCTTCTTTGGAGGTTTGGAAACAAACATGCTTCCTCCTGGTCAAATTCAAATCAGCTTGCAACTGACAGATGATAATGTACTAATTTTCAAATCAAGTGGTGATGATGGCCGAGTAATTATTAATAAATTAGTTTTGTGGATACCCAAAATGATATTTAACTCAGATGGTTTAAGTTATGTAATGACAAATCATATGATATCAACAAGATGGACTTACCTCTGTGAAATGATACAAGTGAGCGGAAGTTCTGAAGCAACTGAATCCGCATTTAGAATAACGGCTGGTGTTAAAAATCCCAAACATGTGTTTGTTTATTTGCAAAGGTCAGACAAGAGTTCACACCAAGAGCGAAATCCTCACCTTTTGGACACGTTTAAGGTAAATGCTGCTAATACTAATTGCTATTTACAATCAGCTAGATTGGAAGTTGGAAATGGAGTTTATTATCCAGAAACCGAATATAGTTATGCTAATATCATAAGAATATTCAGAGATGTTATTAATTATTCTTACAAGCAAAATGATAAAAACACTGGAACTTTAATAAACGTGAGCAATTTTAAAACTCTATTCGGAATGATATATTTCAATTTGAGTTACAAGGGAAATGAGGTCAGTGTTGATCCAAAACAACTAAATTTGAGATATAAACTAAATATACCTCCTGCTGCTCCATATAAAGTTTATGCTCTGGTTCTCTATGAAGTAGATGTTGTTATTGATACTGTCAGGAATGAATTGGTAATAGTTTAATCTAACTTATAATATATATGACTTACATAAATTATTCAGTAAATTTAACAGATGGTCAGAAACGAAGTCTGGCAAAAGCATATGAAAACAAAAGTGAATTAACGCTCAGGCTAAAAAATAACCAACTAACTGGAAATTTTCCTTTGCTGCTAACAGCTACTCAGATTAATAATATTAACAAAGCTAAATCTGATAGACGGGGATTAGACATAAATATATCAAAATCGCAAATGAGATCTCAGTCCAAGAATGGAGGCTTTTTAGGCGCATTAGCTGGTTTGTTAACTAAAACTATATTACCAACAGTTGCTAAATTTGCTCCAAAGATATTAGGACCTCTAGCAACAGGGGCACTTAGTGGTCTGGCAAGTACTGGTATTGGTAAAATATTTGGAAATGGAATGGTAACTGTTCCTGCCGGTAAAAAACAAACACTTCTAAAATCAAAGAAATTAACAGCTGCGCAAAGAAAGAAGATAGCAAAGTCAAAAGGCCACTGCCCTGTTAAACTAACTAAAAAACAACAGCAGGACGGAGGATTTCTTGGAATGCTTGCATCATTAGGAATTCCATTGATTGGATCTCTTATTAGTGGTTTGACTGGAAAAGGTTTGCAAGTAGATAGAAGAGGATACGGTTTACAAGTGGACTCACAAATTAGACCATACAGAAGTATCCCATTTATAAAAAAAAAAAAAAATTTAAAAATGAACCTATCTCTAACTTAGATATAACAAAATGGGTTAAGCAGTTAGGTATAGAAAAATTCAGTGGGGTGTACAGCAAAAACAAATTACCAGCAAAACAAAACAAACAAGAATGTGGTATTATTAATCTTGATGATCATATTGGACCTGGCACACACTGGACTTGTTACTATAATAATTATTACTTCGATCCGTTTGGCTTAAGCCCACCAAAAGAAGTTTTAGCGTGCATACCTGATAAAAAAATACAACACTATTCAATACCAAGATAAAACAAGTGTCCTGTGCGGATATTTCTGTTTGTACTTTATCAAAAAGTTGCAAGAAGGAAATAGCGTGTACGATATTCTTTACAAATTATTAAAGCCTTACAAACCAGTGAAAAATGAAAACATCATAACATCATATTTTGTAAACGAAGTTTAATCTAATCATATTATATATGAGTTACTGTATAAAAGAAAAAAAGGTTACTGAAAATATTAATCCTCAGTATGTGTTAGCCAAAAATGGTAGAAAAATGTTAAGAGCAACTTGTGCATCTTGCGGTATTACTAAAACAAAGTTTATTAAAAACACATAAGGTGGAAATATTGATATTCATAAAGCTTTGCTCCCTTTGCTACCCAAAAAGGGGCTAACTCTTCCTGGTTATAAATATTGCGGTCCTGGTAATCCACTTGATAGCGGTGAACCGGTAAATGAATTAGATGCTGTTTGTAAAGATCATGATTATTGCTATGACGAAAATCCTAGTAATAAATCAATGTGTGATAAAAACATGTTGACCGGTTTAAAAAAAAGTAAATCTAAAACTGTTGGAGAAAAGATCGCTAAGAATTTATTAGTCAAGCCTGTGATTAGTGCTAAATACAAACTTGGTCTTGGAAACTCAAAAAACTAAAAAAGGCGTTGAAATGGACTGACAAGTTAGCAGATGAACTTCATAAGCCTATACGAAGAAAGTTCACTCAACGCCGTGTGATTGTTAATGAAATTGATAAAATATGGTCTGCTGATTTGGTTGATATGCAATCGTTTTCAAAGTACAATAAAGGTACTAAATATTTGCTTACTGTTATTGATGTGTTTAGCAAATATGCTTGGGTTGTACCGGTTCCAAATAAAACTGGTATGGAAATTAAAAAAGCGTTCCAACAGATAATCAGTACAGGAAGACAATGTAAATTGCTGTGGGTTGACCAGGGTGTGGAGTTTTATAACAAGACGTTTAAGCAATTCCTTAGTGACAATAATATCAAAATGTATCACACTTTTAATTTTGGGAAAGCTGTAGTAATTGAACGATTTAATAGAACATTAAAAGAAAAGATGTGGAAATATTTTACAGCTAACAATACAAATACATATTTAGACATGCTTCAGGCGATGGTTGACAAGTATAATAATACAAAACATCGGAGTATTAAAATGACACCGACTGAAGCAAGTGATGAGAAAAATAAAGGTACGGTGTATTTCAACTTGTATGGAAAGATGAAAAGTACTAAGATTAAGCCGAAGTTTAAAATAGGGGATAATGTTAGAATTAGTAAATATAAAAGAACGTTTGAGAAAGGTTATACCCCAAATTGGACTGAAGAAATATTTGTTGTTGATGAAATTCAAAACACAAATCCTGTAACATACAAAATAAAAGATTTAAACAATGAAAACATTGATGGAAGCTTTTATGAATTAGAAATGATAAAAGCAAAGCAAGAGATATTCAGAATTGAAAAAGTTATACGACGTGATTACAAAAAGAAACAAGCGTTGATTAAATGGAAGGGTTACAATGAGGATTTTAATAGTTGGGTTCCATTTAAGGATATTGAAAATATTAAATAAGGGCTTAAAAATAATTATATATAGTATTATTATATAATGGAACAAGAAAGATTAGAAAAGGTTTGCAGAAAACTTAACAATTTAAAAGATAAATACAGAAGAGAATTGATGAGAGGTAAGCAACTCCAAGTAGAATATGAGGTAGTCCGTGATGATTTTATGGACACCAAAAAAAGACGACTGCTGGTTGAAATGGATAATTATGAACGTGAGCTGGATAAAAACAGGGAAGAGCTTCTTGAACTGAAATACAAAATAGCAAAGTGTCGGAAAATAAAATACTCCATGGTAAAAAATGATATGCAGAGCGATGATGAAGACTACTGCCCGGTTCCGTCTGACTTTGCTTAATGAGTTGCAAATGTTATTGAAAAACTTCGCTGCAAGTAGATTCGCCGAAAGCAGACATAAAATAAAATTATTACGCTCTCCTAACGAGTTGCAAATGTTATGTTATTAAAATGGCAAGTAGTGTAAAAACTAGCGGTATGGGTAAAGTTTTTTGAGTGGGATGTGTGAGAAAACTAGTGAAATGTGGCGTGGAGGACCCGGACGTGGGTATCATTTAGATCTTACGAAATGATAGTTTTGCCTGAGTCCCCCCTAGCATATTTCACTATATTTTCTCATAATTCGAACACAAAATTAAAAACAAAATTAAGGTAGCTGGCGGGGTTACTCGGGAATAATAAAAATCGCGTATAGTGTGACAATGTTTTACCTGTATGTAGGTTATTGTTTCTGCTTCCCATCAGTACTAATTTTTAATTGTTTAAAGTAAACAACGGATTCCTAAATAGCGCCCTCTGGTGTTGCCTATTTTTACGACGAATTTTACCGTTTTCGTATGGGAAATGTACTAGAATTTAGTAAAAAGTTAAAAAAATCACACCATTTGGAAGCACAATGATTTATAAACGTAATGCACGTAATATATTTTAAAAAAAAGCTATATCTCTTTATCGTGTGTGCATTTCTTTACGTAACGGGTACCACGCGGCGATTACACAATCAGGAGGATTTTTACATGTTATCGCTTTTTTACTTAAAAGTAAGCGTAATGACATATATATTTTTCTATGCCATCATATTCGTTGAAATTCCCTGCTTTGATAAATGTAAAAATAAAGAGGGTCGTCGAGTCAGATTTTTATCAAACAAACTTTTAAAGTTTATAGAAAGTATTAAAATTACGGCGTCGTTTTATAGTTTTCTTTAAAATGACTTTGACGTCACGAGTTTTGACATGAGACGTTTACTTTGTATAACTGTTGTTAACTAATTCAAGATCTTGTGTTCATGTTATTGAACTGTTTAATTCATTAAATATGTTGTAAGAAGTAAAGTTGTTTAAGTTGCAAATTTTACTCGTTTTGTTTTACCTGTTTATTATATGTTTGCGACCCGTCTTAAACAGCATGTGTTGTCAAAGTTGCTGTTTGGGTAAGAGTCATCGTTCAAATCGATTCATATATTAAATCAACTATTCTTTTTATTCGCTCAATTCGTATACATGCCATCATGTGGAAATAATACATACAAACATATATATTAATAGGCACCGCAAAGCAAAACACAAAATAATGATTGGAAAATGGTTATGAATATACCTGTATTAAATTCAGAAATAGACGGGATATGCAACACATGACTATAAACACCCAAACACATCATTTTCATAACTAATGGTATTGTGTCTAGATATATAATTTATAGACTGGGAATAAACAATCGATGTCTCTCGGAAGTATCCGTAAAATAGGAAGCGTCCGATTCATTAAATAATTGTTATCGTTCATGTACTGAAAGGAAAAAGAAACGCATACTCACAAAATTGCCTATACTACACTATTATACACACCTAACTTCACGTAATGTCCCAGATATATCTCAACGTGTTTTGTACAAATAGGGGCTACAGCTAATTACAGAAAGAACAACACTGCCATGAAGTAGACCGTTTAATCAAAGTATACTGTGTTACACGAAATGTATTCATGTTGAAGTTTCGCTGAAAAAGTGATATGTTTTGTTAATAGATTGCAACATTTAAAGCCTAAGTTTGCTTACCTGCTTGAGGCAAATGCGCATTCTGTCGATAATGAAACTTTAAAGGAATAATCATTGTTGTGTTCGGTGCTGTTTAAACTTTCTTTCCGAAAGGACAGGCCTAATGTCGCCCTGTACCATTCGATTAGCTGCAGCATAATAAACATACACTATATAGCGGAAATACCCATTATGCGTTTCTTTTTCCATTCAGTATATACTATAATAAGTGCTGATTCGGTTTTCAGTGCATGTGTTTATGTCATGCTGGATAGCGGTCTATTATTATTTGCAATGTGTTTCTCTTTGCAAAGATAGGAAATAAAAAGATATAAAAAACGAGACAAAAAAGTATTTAACAAAGAACACGGGACCGAAAAGATATCGAGATAATAGGTAAAATTATATCGATACTGTACATGTACTGAAAGGCAAAAGAAACTCGACACGGGAATTTCCGCTGTATATTGTATATACTGTACATTTAATTTCATATATATTCCAAGGAAAAAAAAGTTGCAGTTAGTTAGAGAAAGGACACAACTGCGATGTTGTAGACGTTTTAATCACAGTACACATTGTAACAAGAAATTCATAAATGTTGAAGTTCCTCTTTGAAAATTTGAGCCAGTTCAGTACTGTATTTAACGTAAAGAGTTTGCAAAAGTTTGCGTCCAAATATTGCTCACATGCTTGAGCCAAACGCGTACTCTGTCAATAATGAAACTTTGCAGGAATACTATTTGCTGTGTAACATGTTGTTTTGGTCTTTTTTTCTGAAAGGAACGATCTTATGTGGCCATGTACCATTCGATTAACAGCAGCATATTGTATATAAAATATAAAGCGGAAATGCCCGTGTCGCGTTTATTTTTCCTTTCAGTATATTTCATCGAATGAATCTAGTATTCGTTGACTAAAACTAATCAGTTCCATGCAACCTTAACTTTTTTTAGCAATAAACTACATACACAATTCGTTTTCGGCAATCCGTGTTACCATTCTGGAAGCTGTAACTTAACCTTTACACTTCTATTTTCATACAGCTGGTCTTTCCATAAACTTGAAGGATTCTTTTAATATTACAGCGCCATTTCGTTGGCACGTAGTTCCGAAAAAAGTGAATAAACACGTTTTGAAGGTTTCTGTAGCCTGTCGACCATCTATACCATATCTTTTGCACACGGTATTTATATGGCTCAAACCTAAACCACTTGAAGCTAGTTGTTTTGAGTGAGTTTTGGAAATAACTTTTCTTTCAACCAAGTCTGAATACGATGATAAATATCGTTTTTGGTTTTTAATTTGGTTGTTTTTGTATGTAACATCATCGACTAAAAAGATAGTTAGCAAACTTTCGAAGTTTTCAACGATGTCCAGCAAGTCCACTAAAGCAGTTACATTAGGTCTTATTGCCTGTGTTGCGTTTTTCCTTAACAAATGTTGACTGTCGATAATTTGGCATGCCTGGAAACACAAGCTTGAATAATTTGAGGCTATCGGAAAAAAAAAAAATGTTTGTCAAAGTGATGGATTTTTCCGTGCAACTTTTTATTAAAATGTTAGCGTCAAATTGGGCATTATGAGCAACCAATACAGGTGTACTAAACTTTAAGAGCCATGTTTTAAATTCGTTTAATGCTCTTTTAAGTGTAACCGAAGGAACTGGAGACATGGAACATAGTTCCGCCATGAATTTCAATTTCGGTTATTTTTAAAGAAAAAAAATCGGAATAAAACCGCTAGCCGGCTGAACATATTTGTGAAAGTCTCTCCTGTTGTCACATGCTTTGCTACAAGTTGAATAATACTACAGTCAATTCCTGCAATAGATTCCTATTGTATCACATATTATGTAGGCATACACACATAACTATAGACACATTGTATACATGTATGTGTGTAACACATTAAATGGGCATATGACAATATCGGCGTTTTCTCTTTAAATATTATATAGATTCTTAGATTATATTAAATGCGTAAGATTGTTTTAAGAATTTTAGACGAAACAAAAAACAACAACACTATTATATTGGTGAATATTGTTTTTTAATTATCGTTTAAAGCATATATGGCAACAAGACTGATAAATCAGTAGTGTTATGTGACTCTTAAAGAGTAAAATACAATTTACATCGAACGAGCGGCGTGTAGAATGTTCTAAAAATCAATTCAATTCAATTTTATTCAAATCTCAGCAGTTTATGATTGTTTGTGTCAACGCTTGCCGCTCGGTGGTTAGAATCATGTATTTGCATGAGCTCTTCTCGATATCTACATAATTACGCTCACAATATTTTATCGAATTTTGTAATAATAAAAAAATAAATAATACTAAATAGATCAAATGCAGTTGATGTTATTACACGTGTAAAATATTATCATTCGCATACTAAAACAATACTATGCATCTCTAGCACTATGAGTATACTCAATAATGCCCTGCTTAGTATACTTCCTGCATATTATTTTTTTATAATCGCCATAAATTTTTGCAAGTTACGTTATATGAAATGATCAAACATAAAGGATTAACTTACCCAAGCCAGTGGGCTCGATGTCAAATAGTATGATTGATGCCTTTGAAACTGGCGATGACGATGTCGATGTTGACGGGGTTGGGGAAACACATGATGGCATGTATACGAATTGAGCAAATAAAAAGAATAGTTGATTTGATCATTCTTACCCGAACAGCAACTTTGACAACACATGCTGTTTAAGACGGGTCGCAAACAGATAACAAACAGGTAAAATAACACGAGTAAAACTTAAACAACTTTACTTCTTACAACATATTTAATGAATTAAACAGTTCAATAACATGAACACGCGATCTTGAATTAGTTAATAATAGGGGATTGATGAAAATCCCCTTAACGGTATCAACCTTTGTCCACATACTATGAGTTTGAAAAAAATTATCCCTTTGGTTTCCGATTTCGGTCAAGTATATGAGAGTCGAGCTTACAGAACGGGAAACCAGTCTCTACTTCCGCTGATAGGCATGGAGTGACTTCGATCACGAACCATAGTAGCCGTAGTTTAACTATGGTCAGATCGAATACGCAATGGTTTAACCAGAATGACGTCATCAGTCTACTATAGTTCAACCCACGGCAAGGGGATGGTTGCTCTGGTTCAAACATGGCGGACAAAAATAAACTTTCACAAATTTGAAACTAATTTTGTTGTATCTTCGACATTTATAGACATTTGACTTAAGTTATAAACGTGTTATTTGTATGTAATCAGTTACTCGATACATATATACAATTGCAACAACAATTAACCATTTTACAGCGAATTATTGGAGAAATTGCGTTGCCGGTGTCAATGTAAAAAACGTATGGTTTAAATGCACCATGTATCGGCATAGTCTAAAACCTGGGATGGAATGGAATGGAATGAGCTTTTGATTCCAATCGCATTCCATTCCATTCTAGTCTAAAGTTCCCATTCCATAGTTTAGTAGACACATGTACTGAGAATAGGATAAAATATGGAGAGAATCTGGAAGAAATTTGGAATGAAAAAAATGTTAAATATGCCTATTTTACCGTATAAGGCCATCAGGAAAGCATGGGAACACAATGTAATATATCTGACATGTTCTGACCTATTGGTATTATAACCTCTAACCACGCACGCACGCATGCACGCACGTACGCACGCACGCACACACACACACACACACACACACAGGCACACGTAGACTATCACACACGCACACACACACACGCGCGCGCGCGCACACACACACACAAACATTGACATAATCAAGTACATGGCAGACACATGTACGCAAAGTAACAGACAGTGCACAGTATCATAGCACTGTAGTGTAGTAGGACTCAATTGGGGTGTATGTAAATAGATAGGTTTGTAAGCACGTTACTACTGTCTCGCCGCTGAGCAAACTTTTATGGTGATATCGGTAGAGCGCCCGCTTCACATGCAATCGTTCCGAGTTCAAACCCCGCTGAGTGTACTTGTTTTTCCTCGTCCGTTTACAGTAGTATTGACTTTGATGAATGCATAGCTTTAAATATTTTAATTCAGTACAGACAAAGGGGCGGAGCTTTACCATACTATAACGTCCGATAAATTAATGGAAGTTAGAGTACGGATAGCACGCGCAGACAATGTCACTACGTACACCATACTACAAAACAAAATATAGAGTCTGTCTCAGCTTGTTGGTGCCTAACCAAGTTCTTTTTCTATGTTTAGCGTCATTGGGCTAGTGAGCTTTTGAATGCCAGGGCCAAAAAAATCACACAACATTTTTGACATTCATATGGAAACTATCGGAAACGCATTTCCACGTCGACGACAACTTAAAACAAGTTATAAAATGACTAAGGAAATGAACAACTTGATCAGCTACATCAATTCCTAATTGGAATAAACAAAACTCTTACTACATGATGTATGAATATTGCCAGTGACCACGAATGTTGTATTTTTTATAATATAAAATCCATAACCTTACATTAAATTACATGAGTACTCATTCATTATTGAATTTATTAAACGAGTTGGCAAAATCATTTTTGCTAACGAGTTTAATAAATTCAATAATGAATGAGAACGAATGTTAGATTCTATTTATCACATAACTCACATATCGACTTTCATTGCATTTTGCCTGTCGCTTTAACACGCGAAACCGACATAAACCGTGGAAATTGGATCATGGTCATTATCGATATTTTTTTGACAGCGCATACTAGGCTCATTTGCATACTTATATAATTAGTGGTATATCGAAAATATAGAATGGTGTTATTCCACTCTCACACCGTAAGTTATGTGATAAAATCTGAATATCCCTGTTAATCCTTTGTAAACGTATATACAATGTACTATTATATCCCATAAATATACACAAACTCCAACTTGAGTATCTGTTAATCCTTGGCACACTATAAACTTCAATATAAAATATAAGATTGTCAAAAATACACTTACTATTGAATCAAACATGAAAAAACAAACGTCCTTTTATGTGTGTTGTCTTTTTCATTGTCTATGAGGCGATGGCATTACCCTCTACTAAAATCTAAGTGGTACGAATAAACTGTAATCTTATATCCGAAAGTTCATTTTCCATGTTTGCACAACTACTAAATAAGAGTATTTTTTGGAAATCTTATATTTTATATTGAAGTTTATAGTGTGTATATACAAAGGATTACCAGATACTCTCCACGTGTGGTTGCCGGGGTAGAATACAACCTCTGCACATCCCGCTAGAGGCAGAGGGGTAGGACCCCTCTTCATGTTCATTTTGTCATTTTTTATCATGCTCATTCAAGGTTTTCATCATGACACCGCGTATGCAAACGTGCAAACGTGGCTCCATCGTAAATGGAGTGTTTACTATAGAATTTGCAGCATCTCTGCAGTTCTGCAGGTTAGAAGGTTCGAGGCGCATTTTCCATATTTCTTTTTGATGTAAATGGAGGATGAGCCTGGCATGTTCATCCCTGCTAGGCGCCATATAACCTTTCATGTGTTGGTGCGCCGTAAAAAACCCAATTCAATTAACAGATACTCAAGAAGGAGTTTGTGTATATTTACAGGGTATAATAGTATATACGTTTATGGTGTATTTATACAAAGGATACACGGATACTCAGGTTATAGGGAATTTAACTTAAGGTTATGTGGTTTATTTAAAAAGACAACAATCGTGGTCACTGGCAATATTCATACACTTTTATATTACTATTTTGATTATTAAATATAAAATGTGAGAAGTAATTGCATCTTTAACAGTAACACTGTGATTTCACAACACACATACATGCACATGCACGCATAAATTATTATTATAATTATTATTATTATTATTATTATTATCTTACTACCTACTTCTAAATGCGGAATTCGGAATGCGGAATTTGGAATCGGAAAGCAGAATGCAGAATTCGGAATTAGGAATGCGGAATTCGGAATGCGGAAGTCAAGAAATAGAAGTGAAATAAATGAGAGCTAAATAGGCCTTTTTTTCCTTTTTTTTCTTTCTCGACTCTTCGTTTGTTTTTTCCTGCCTGGTAGGTAGGTTTCGAGAAAGTAATGTTGTTTTTCTCAGTATAGAGGAGAAATGTTTATTTTCAGTATAATTTTTATTTGTTATGCAGGATGACCCCTTCAACCAGAGGAGAGATGTTTATTTTCATTAGATGTGTTATGTAGGATGACCTGCTAAAGATAGAAAAAACTCGGTATGGCCTCATTTATAAACCTCGATGGGCTAAGCCCATCTCGGTGTTGTATGAAAGTCAATTGGTAACCAACTCGCTGAGACTAGACTTTATATATTACATATTTGTTCGTGTGCCTGTATTCAATTGGTAACCAACTCGCTGAGACTAGACTCTATATATCACATATTTGTTCATGTGCCAGTATTTATTCTAGTTTTAGTTGTTAATTTTTGATTGACACATAAAGTAAACACATTCCAGGTTTTACACTATGCCGCGTGTATCCATTTATAGAAACTATGGTTTAACTAGAGTAAGTTCGCATTACTCCTTAACTAGACATGCGCAGATCAACGACCGTAGTTAAACTATAGTTAGTGATCGAAGTCCCTCATGGTAAATTCACTTCGGGCCTCTTCGGCGATGTCCCTTGTCTGGGTGCCATTCGCAACATCGCGCCATAAGCGAAGAATGACGGAATTGTCCGACTATGTACGATCAATGCCATCGGAACATTTCGTTAATTTCCGCAATCGACGAGGACAGACTAACTGTCTCGCCAGTGACCACTTATCGACCAATATTCTATAAATACGACTAAATAGAACAATTTCAACTGATTTTGCAGTTTAACAAGCACTATTAACTTACTATTCACAGTATTCAGGTCTTGTGTGAGTATTACGAGTCATAGAATCAGCCTAAAACATTAGAATATATACTATTTCATTATGACGTCACGCATTTGTGGCGTAATGGTAACGGCTCCCGACTTCCATGCAGAAGATCTGAGTTCAAGTCCCTAAAAAATATATTTGTTTTCTCTTCACTGCTATAATAAATAATTAGAAACTATTTGATTTAATATGGACTGGTTAAATATTAATTTAAGGAGTATTTGGATCTTTGATTTAGATTACTATAAATCAATGTCTAAAAGTCTTAAACGGCATTTCCAATAAATAAATAACCCGTCCGTCGGATGGGGACGTAAACCGGGCAGTCCCGTGTATCGGTCTATCCTCCGAGCACGTTAAAGAACCAAAGGAATCTATTCGATATTAAGGGTAGGGAAGGTTCCCGGATTCCTATGTATCCTACCCCTCTCTCTGGGGCGGCTCTAAATAACCTATACTGTGTTGATTAGCCGTTAAACAACATTCAATTCCAATAAATAACATAATGTTGACAATGAATACATGTAATTTATACATTATTAGAATTAGGTCCTTTTTTTTCACCCCCACCACTAAGTAAGAATTTTATAAGCAGTTTATAATAAAAAAAAAATGGAGCTGTGGAGTACAGCGCACTCCACTATTCGATTTTTCAAACAATAATAAATTATATAGCCAGTATATACCGTCAGAAAAAAAGACTGTGATTTATTTTTTATCAGTTTTAATTCAAAAATGCTGTCATTTTAAAGAAATTTGTGGTCGAAAGGCAACTCGGGGAGGGAGGGGATGAGAATCTAGCATTATTTTTATTGTGACCTCATTTTAGTTTTCTTTTTATCGATATTTCATGTGCGTATCTGAATTTAATCTAAATTGTTTTTTATGTAAATGACTGCGTTCAAATTTAAACGTTAATATCCAAAAAATCCAAAACGCAGAGATATGTAAAAATAAATAAATAAAAACAAATATATTCGGGTGGTGGTGATGATGGGATAGGGGGATGGTTGGTGGATGGGGTGGGGATGGGGATGGGGCGGGGCACATCATTGATATGGGTGTATATTTGATAAAACAAAACAACAGTATGTTGGGATATCTTTGAGAACCTGACCATTCTACCTACTTAAACGCACCTTCGCATTATCTCGATTGATTCTGAACTTATCTGAAATTGACAGAGTTTGGTCCGTACTGAACACATGCACGTGAAAAAAATACTGGTAGTGTGTTAAAATACACGTTTGATGTTTTTTCATTTTTTTCGTATTGGCGAGTTACAGTTACATAGAACATAGAATAATAACAAAAAAACTGCATACTAGGTGCCAATTTATTAGGCTAGTGAATCTCAATATTTGTTTACATATAAAAGGAGGATCCGATCAGTGCCGTATCCTCAATTATAGAGTTTGAAATTTTAAGTTTATTACTCAAACTGGATAAATCCCCATTTAGGCCGCGCCTTTTTCATATTAGTAATACAAAATAAACGTCGCGCGTCAAAACTCGTGACGTCAACGTCATTTTAAAGAAAACTATAAAACAACGCCGTAATTTTAATACTTTCTATAAACTTTAAAAGTTTGTTTGATAAAAATCTGACTCGACGACCCCTCTTTATTTTTACATTTAACAAAGCGGGCAATTTCAACGAATGTTATGGCATAGAAAAATATATATGTCATCACGCTTACTTTTAAGTAAAAAAGCGATAACATGTAAAAATCCTCCCGATTTTGTAGTCGCCGCGTGGTACCCGTTACGTAAAGAAATGCACACACGATAAAGAGATATAGCTGTTTTGTAAATATATTACGTGCATTACGTTTATAGATCATTGTGCTTCCAAATGATGTGATTTTTTTTAACTTTTTACTAAATTCTAGTACATTTCCCGTACAAAAACGGTAAAATTCGTCGTAAAAATAGGCACCACCAGAGGGCGCTATTTAGGAATCCGATGTTTATTTTAAACAATTTAAAATTAGTACTGCTGGAAAGCAGAAACAGTAACCTACATACACGTAAAACATTGATTTTGATTATTCCCGAGTAACCCGGCCAGCTACCTTAAAAAAGATACAAAAAAAAAAATACAAAACAAAAAAACAAAAATAAAAAAAAAACGGAAAAAAACACAAAAAAAAAAAACAACACACAAAACAAAAACAAAATAAACAAAAAATAAATTACAAAACAAAACCAAAAAAAAAAATAAAAAACAAAAAAACAATTATCATAAAATCTGGTAACGTTTCCAGATCAGTAAGGTCAGATGCAAAATGAAGGACCTATCGTACTAACGAGTTAAATTATAGCATTTTTAACGAAATCAAGGGTCATAACTCCGCTGTTACTGATCCAATCTGGCTGGTTTTCAAACTTTTGCGAGCTTTTATTGACATTAACAATTTCATAAAGTTTGGTAAAGATCGGATGAAAAATGAAGGCTATATCATCTGAATGAGGCAAAATATAGCATTTTTAACTAAATCAAGGGCCATAACTCGTCTGTTACTGGCCCGTTATGGCTGGTTTTCGAACTTGTTTAAGCTTTCATTGACATTAACAATCTGATCAAGTTCGATAAAGTTCGGATGAACAATAAAGCCCCTATCGTCTTAATGAAACAAAATATAGCATTTTTAACAAAATCAAGGGGGCCATAACTCCGTTGTTACTGGTCCGATATGGCTGTTTTTCAAACTTGTTTGAATTTAAATAACATTAACAATCTGATAAAGTTTGGTAAAGAGCGGACAAACAATGAAGCCCCTATGATCTTAACGAGGCAAAATATAGCATTTTTAACTCAATCAAGGGCCATAACTCCGTTGTTACTTGTCCGATATAGCTGGTTTTCGAACTTGTCCGTGCTTTCATTGACATTAACAATGTGGTAAAGCTTGGTAAAGATAAGATGAAAAGTGAAGACCCTATCGTCTTAACGAGGCAAAATATAGCAATATAGCATTTTTAACTAAATCAAGGACCATAACTCCGTTGGTACTGGTCCGATCTGGCTGGTTTTCAAACTTGTCCGAGCTTTCATTGATATTAACAATGTGGTAAAGATTGGTAAAGATAGAATGAAAAATAAAGGCCCTATCGTCTTAACGAGGCAAAATATAGCAATATAGCATTTTTAACTAAAGCAAGGGTCATAACTCCGCTGTTACTGGTCCGATCTAGCTGGTTTTCGTAATTGTCCGAACTTTCATTGATATTAACAACCTGTTAAAGTTTGGTAAAGATCGAATGAAAAATGAAGGCCATATCGTCTTTGATTAATAACATATAAGCACATGCTAACATACTGTTAACGCGCTTATGTATTGCCCTTGATTGAAGAAAAAGCACGAATATCCGCAATATATTGTGTTAATAGTTGTGGCTTTCATCAAACTCATAGATAATGTTTCTACCACAAAGATGTTGGAAGAGTTCGACAATGAACATACTCGACTTCTGCATTGTGGCTTTATAGGCTGTTGTTTTTTTATTCAAATATACATAACCATTTTTGTGTTGTATTTATGTTCCCTATTAATGCTGCCTAGTTTGATAAAATATATTATCGAGGATTTCTATATTTACACGGTCCCATTTTATTGGGATGACAATAGGGTGCGAGTGAGGGTACGAGTGAGGCTTGGTCTCCTTAGAATCCGGATAAAAAGAAACGCCGACCTTTTTTGTCACTGACACTTCCCAGGCCTTGAATTCACTAACCATTTCAAATTTCGATTGTTTATCTTTGAAGATCTTGGAAATATTCGTGAATGAATTTTCAGTACTTGAGCTCAAGTCTAGAATGGTTGGTGAATTCCAGGCCATGGCGGTAGCTCTAAAACTAATATCATTAAGAATACATTCTCATTTTGAATCATTCCCGTAAGGGCATCATTTGAAAATTACTATTTACTGCGGTAGCAACAAATGCTTTGACCTACCGCCTTTCAACGGTCAGTTGCAAAACGGACGCTCGGGGTTTTAACCATGTTCTAGGGTGCACTAAACCTCACTATGACCATATTGTCACAAGGCGAACAATTCGGATGTTTGTTATTTATAGGACGTTTGGAATCAAGAAGCCAAATCATAGAGGTTTTAAGGTAGATACCGCTTATGCCAGCGCTAGATGCGTAAAAGGTGCTGCACCTTATATTACCTCTCATTAACAAACTAAATAAAGCAAAGTCTACTCATTTTCTCTCTTGTTTGTTTTCGTTGTCTCCAATTATCCCATTTAGAGTATGCCAGTCATACTAGCGTTTGTTCAGTGCTGCGTGTTGTTGTAAAACGTTGCCCCAAATCCTTGCTGTTCCGTTTGGTATCATTTATTTCAAACTCTCTGGCTTTAAACAATTTCGCCAAATATTAAATATAGTAACTGTCAGATAGCTTTTGTGGGGTCTATACAATGCGTTTGCAATAGATTCTTCTGGATACCTTGAACAGAATGAAAGGAATATGTGATCTACCTTAGCGTTATTCGAATATTTTATAAGTCACTGACACATTTTAAAAAAGGTGTGTTTGGAATAATATTGAAATAATACCGTAAAATGAAACCTTTTTTAAATCATAATCAAATAACTCGAAAAAAATGTGTTTCGAATTGTAATTTGATGAAAAAGAATGTGTATTGGTTTTAAAGTTTGACATGAACTTGTGATATTAAGGAAAACTCAAGCACATTTCACATTTATTACATCAGTAAGTGCAAACTAAATTACTACCAAAAACGACCAAAATTGTATATTTTGAATACTTTCAGGATCACAAACATTACATTTGGATTAAGAAATATAAAACGATCGGTCAGGGAAAGTAGCATTCAAGGAGGAAAGTCAACCACAAAACACAGAAACAAACACGCAAATAGACAAACAAGAAGGCACAAATAATAATAAATGCAAACGACATCACAAACACAAAAGGGTTGACAATAGGGCTACCGCCTTGGAACGGTCAGTGGCAAAGAAGGTCACTGGGGGTTTAAACCGGTTCTAGGGTGATTATTACATAGTTGTTCTAGGGTGATTATTACATAGTTATGACATAGTTACATTTGTTGGGGTTAATTATATAGAGATTATTTAACCGCTGGGATCGATTATAGGGAAATCCTTCACGAGATGGTAGACGTGTTGTTCTTTTCACGAACGAGCGTATGCTGTTATTTCTGCATTATTCCCATTTTCATGGTGATGTTGAGTACTGTCATTTCTGCAATACTCTCATTTTCATAGAGATGTTGAGCGCTGTCATTCCGCATTACTCCCATTTTAATGGAGATGTCGAGTGCTGTCATTCCTACATTACTCCCATTTGCATGGAGATCTTGAGTGCTGGCATTCCTACACTACTCCCATTTGCCGTGGAGATATCAAGCGCTGTTGAGTACTGTCATTACTCTAATTTTCATGGAGTTGTCGAGCGTTGTCATTTCTGCAGTACTCACATTTTCATGGAGATGTCGAGTGCTATCATTTCTGCATTACTCTCATGTTCATGAAGATCATGAAGATGTCGAGCACTGTCATTTCTGCATTACTCAAATTTTCATTGAGATTTCAGCGCTGTCAGTTATGCATTACTCTCATTTTCATGGAGATGTCGAGCACTGTCACTTGTGCATTACTCTCATTTTCAAGGAGATATCATGCGCTGTTGAGGACTGTCATTACTTTAATTTTCATGGAGTTGTCGAGTGTTGCCATTTCTGCATTACTCACATGTTCATAGAGATGTCGAGTGCAGTCATTTCGGCATTACTCCCATTGTTATGAAGATGTCGAACGCTGTCATTTTTGCATTACTTATTTTCATGGAGATATCGAGCATTGTCATTTCTGCATTACTCCAATTTTCATGGAGATATCGGCGCTGCCACTTCTGCATTACTTTCATTTCCATGGAGATGTCGAGCACTGTCATTTCTGCATTACTCCTATTTTCATGAAGATGTCGAACGCTGTCACTTCTGCATTGCTCTCATTTTCATGGAGATGTCGAGCACTGTCATTTCTGCATTATTCCCATTTTCATGAAGATGTCGAAAGCTGTCATTTTTGCATTAATCCCATTTTCATGGAGATGTCGAGCACTGTCATTGATGCATTTAACTCCCATGTTTATGAAGATGTCGAACGCTGTCATTTTTGCACTACTCTCATTTTCATGGAAATGTTGAGCACTGTCATTCCTGCATTACTCCCATTTTCATGGAGATGTCGAGCGCTGTCATTTCTGAATTACTCTCTTTTTCATGGAGATGTTTAGCACTGTCATTTCTGCATTACTCCCATTTTCATGGAGATGTCGTGTGCTGTCATTTCTGCATTACTCCCATTTTCATAGACATGTCAATAACTGTAGCAGTCCAGTAGGCACCAATGGTGCCTGGATATCTTAGAATCACCACCAGACCCTAGACAAACCAACAAACGTATATATACACACATCTACCTATTGAGGTCATACTGACCATATTATTTTGCACTTGGGATACAATTTTAATTGTTCTGGTTTTAAATGTTGGAGATATCATTGTGTTTGGTATTTAAAATGTTTCTTGCAATCAACACAATCAAATAAATGTTTAAAAATAAGGTTCTACGAAAAAATTACACTTGGCTAAATTACTTGTTCAAGTGGTACGTCCTTTGACATAAAATGCAAATTTCATTTTAGTAGTAAGTAACGGGAAATAATAAAATTCTTTATAAAGTCTAAGTTTTGCGATGATGACTTGACTGACAGAGTCTTCAGATACAGCAGATCAGAATGGAAAAGTTTGTCGTGATGTTCTGTGAATAAACTAACGGCAAATCTGAATTTAAAAGGTTGTGGTGATGTAACGGCGTGCAATAATAAAATAATCGGATTGGTAAAGTTTGTCGCAATGTTGTGGCGAACAAAAAAACATGCAAGTAAGTTAGTGGTGATGTTATGGTGAACGTTCCAAATAAATAAATGTCTCTGGCGAATGTATAGCTTTTTGACGACTTTGCGTCAAATTCGACAAAGATTACCATACTGTTTGCGGCAACATCACCGATATTGGCAAACATTGGCGAACAATTAAGAATTGTTATGGTGAACAAAATTGTTCGCTGCCAGCTTGCAGCAAACCTCATTTGGTAAGGATGGTGCTTATGGACCAGGCAATATTTATCTGGGCATTGGGAATGGTGCAAAATGGCATGGGTCAGGTACTTTTTTTGTCGCGACAAACCATGGCACGATACATTTTTCTTCGTTTGCTTGCCATGGGACGTACATTTTTATTTATATAACATTTTTATTTGCACCGGTCCCAACCCCACGATAAATATTGCCTTGTCCCTAATAACATACATAATATTTACATTGCTTTAGTGTGTTTGGCAATAGGAATTAAAACATAATTCGTTTATTAGTAACATGAGTGACAATTGGTACAAGCAATAGTCACATGTTCTCGTGGATTGGAAATTAGAAATGTCACAGATTTTGTATAAATATTAAGGTAACAAACACCAGAATGGATCTAAGGATCAGAGTGTCACTGTCAATCAGGTACAGTCAGTGTGTCAGATTATTTCAGAGCTAATCCATGTTGTAAATACGTTTCTTAAAACTGTTATTAAAATGAAAGAAGTAATAATTAGAGACTCCACTACGCTACATCATTACAAAGTAAAAACAATAAATGTACACCCCATCCTTGTGTATTAGTTGAATACAGCATCGGTAAAAATACGAATACATACTTATTGTTTTGAAATAAATCCAGACGAGCAATCATTGAAAAACACTATTTAAAAATACAGTATAAGCGCATAAACATTAACACTCAAGTAGCTGGAGATGTAGCCAACTTCCTCGTCATTGGCACTCCGCAGACATATTGGGTCAGCTCAGGCCGAGTCAATAATGTTATCGACATTATTACTTTGTGGTTCGCTTTCTATTGCGTTAATTATATATCCGTTATTATAATTAATTTGGAAAAGAGGAGTGATATATTGAAATTCCGATAATAAACATTATTTGGTCCGGGTATTAACTTTCATACACCATCCAACCCCTTCTCCAAGAAGCGAAAACGGGGTTGACTGTGAAATAAAACGTTAATTTCGGCTTAAAAATTGTGAAATTAAAACATGTAATAGGTCATTTTAAACAGGTTATCGCATTTTTGCAGTAAAAAAAAAATGTTTTTGAATATGTTTAATTGTCAAAAGATTAGTTATAAAATCCTGCGAATATAAGATGGTCATCCGCTTAATGGAATTAAGGCGGCAACAGGTAATATGAACAGCTTGTGAACGGTGTGTGTTGCCGTTTCAAATAGGAACACAACATGTTGAGTGTTATGGATCTGTGGCAATATAAAAAAAAATATACATATAGAGATATAACCTTTTTATATCAGAAATGAAGATAAAATCTAAAAGATGCGCTATTGCGTATTTACCACGTTCGTCCGTCAATCTTAATTCAATCGTTCTATTGATCCATAGCAAATCGGCAGACATATCAACAGATAAATGACCATATGCCGGTACAAGGTGGCGCGAGAAGTGTTGCAGATTATATTACCTCTTATAAATAAACTCAATAAAAGAGTATGAGAGTGGACCTTTGGAAACGGCCGAACACGATACATACGAAATATTGCAGTCTCGGTTTGATTGAGACTGTTCATGAACGGTACTTAATTATGCTTGCAACCGCTCACGCCTCCTAGCCCCGGGTTGAGCAGAACTCAGTATTCATAAACACAAAAGACTAGTATAGAATTTTCTCAGTATTTGTTAATTACATTATCATGTCTTGTAACAATTTGACATCAACGTTGCCTATATTCCAGATGACGTTAATCAACCTACTCTTCTTCCTTATGAACTATATCAGATTAATATAAAAGAGAGTATGATAATGGACCTTTGGATTTTTTTTTCTTGCTTATAAAAGCTATCACTATTACGGAGCCCCGCAGGTGACATGCAGAAAAAATAATTTAAAGCGTTCGCACGCTCTAGTAGTGACTCCTATCATTTAAGTGATAACCATGCTAAGATTTTCAATTTGGGACGGTATGTGTGTGGTTTTACGGTCTGAAATGTCCCTACCGCAAAACGTAAATTCAGACATAAAAACCAACCACAAACCGTGATTCCGTCTCAGATTGGATATCTTAGCATGGCTATCTCGATTATAATGCGTTTCCATTCAAATGCTACCAATATAAAATAAAATCATACATACACACATTTTTTTCTATGAAACTCGAGGGAGGGGGGCGTGCGTACGGTCGCAAATTTAAGACGTTAGCCAGTGGAGCAAGGTGTTACATAATAGTTGCATTAGAAATTGCTTTAATAATAGTTTATTAGATTGTAATATTATATTGTCACAAGACAAAGCGGTTTTTCTTTAGGGTTCTTTTATCTTTAAACTTGTCGTTCCCTCTTTATCAACCTGTCATTATTCCCTGGAATACATGAATCAATACTTTTGGTTCAACTTAAAGAAATACAAAAAGATCAGACAGGGAAGGTAGCATTCAAGGAGGACAGTCAACCACAAAACACAGAAACAAATATGCAAACAGACAAACAAGAAGGCATAAGTAATAATAAATGCAAACCACATCACAAACACAAAAGGGTTGACAATAGGGCTACCGCCTTGGAAAGGTCAGTGGCAAAGTAGGCCACTGGGGTTTTAAACCGTTAAGTTTGGTTTTATCTCTGATAATCCATTTGTGTATGTGTAACTTTGGAAACGGATTAACATATTATATTATTTATTATTATTTAAGCTTATATAAATTGTAGGCCAATTCATTTATAACCAGTATTCAACCATAACAGTTTATGTATACTTGCGAATAAAATAGTATTTAAAGAGAATCTAGATTCTTACAAATAGTGTTTAAGCGCAGATAAAATTAGTTGAGTCGCCCCCTAGTAATGTTGTAAACAGTTTTGTGAAGATCCCTTCTAGAATATTCTTGGTCAGGCGGCTGGCAGTATCAGTCTGACTTGCTCGTTACCGACGCATATAACGAGAAGGTTTTCAAACGAAATTTATACAGATTATTCCAGAAACTACTAGTTTGAGGTAAGTAAATATTTGTTGATTTTTACTGTTAATCACTAACATATGAACAGGTTTGTAGCTAGTGTTAAACCCTGTCGAGGCAGTGGCAGAATTTTGGAAAGATATCAAACATTGAGGAATAATTTTAAGGGAATGTTATTTCCTCCCAGAATTCCTTTAAATAGGGATATTGCCTCAGTTAAAATTCAGGCTGGCTACGGGCTTGTATATATTATCGTGGCGATTTGAGCAATCACGTAAAGCATTACTGGTGCACTATATTGTAAATTGTTAAAGTATTATTGGTGCACTATATTGTAAATTGTAAAAGTATTATTGGTGCACTATATTGTAAATTGTAGATTTGTTAATTATTAGATAGTCGAAATCGGTTTTATATTTTAAATAGGCGTTACTATAAATAGAGCATAGGAAAACGTGATATCTGAGAGTGCGGTATGCAGGTGCTAGGTTTTATCTTACCTGTGCTCAATAGTGCCAAGTTGTTGATGAACCGAAAACACGATAGTATGCAGCTGCAGTTACAGTTGCTGTGCATAATTTACTGCACCTTAGTTGCTCATAGCATGGTGTTGCATATTGTGATTTGAGAATAGTTTTGTGCGCGGTCTTAGTTAGTTAACTGTGAACATTATTTTAACTTATGACACATTGGAATCAGTTTAATGTCATCTGGTACGTACACTGTAATAAAAAAATAGACTGTACGCTAGAAATTATGATCTGGAAGGATGTAATATTATGCTAAGATTATTGTAGGCGACCCGTTATACTGACCAGAACAATTTTCACTCTAAATGTTGGCCCATGCATCGTATATAGACAAAGGCTTGAATGTAACGAATGCCGTGTACTTGGACTGTGCACCATATCCTGAAAACAATTATCATGTCATTCGGACCAGTGTAGTTATTCAGAACCTGGTAGCTACAACTGACACTCTGTTCTTTAGGAAGCATAATGGTATATGGAACTACACAGATTACAATTTAAAAGGTGATGGAATTCATTAATTTTGTCTTATTAAATTGGATATCCAAAATATATCAGAAGTGTCAGAGATTCCATAATTTGATTTAGTCGTTTAAATAATGTATTTTATATAGTATTGACGGTTTAAACTTAATTGGCATTAATTTAAAAGTGTTCATATCAAAGTTGCTGCATTTGTTGTTTGTGTTTGCATTATGTGTACTAATGCATAATTTGCAGGAAGGTAAAGTCATGTTGTATCGTTAATAAGGCTTGTTTGATAAGGTGTATAAAGTTACGTTTTACAGATTTGCATTGCAGTAGGAAGAATATAGTGTACAGTTCCATTAGTTATGATCTGCATGAACTTTGCTGCAAATATATTATATCTAAAATCGATGTATTACGGAGTTAGACCTACATGTATTTGTAGATCTCGTGTTAAGTTTTTCACACACTTTTAGTATTTGCAAATCATACTTCTAAACCTATTTCAAAACAATCACTCTTGGAATATTCTTTATTGTTTAGTACAAATCATTGATTTAAACACACAATTTTCAAGGCTGATATTCAAATTCCACAGAAAAAAATGTTATGGCTAAGCAATACAACACTAACATTAAAGTCAGAATATGTTTATTGTTTTACCTAAACGGAGATGATATAGACTTTGTATCAAGTGTATAACATTACCGTCAAATTTGCATTAAGGCACCCGATGTACCCAGACGTTAATTGAAACAACTGATTAGAAACGCGCGCTTCATTGAAAAGATATGCTACCTTTTAAATTCTTGTGTTTACGAAAAACATACCTGTGCTATAAATAAATCATTTATATCTGCACGCCGCCTGTTGTATGATTAGCGTCAACGGAGCATACAGGCGATACAGCGTCATTTGTACAGTGAGAGATTGAAGATATGTATGCGGCATAGTGGGTAAAGTATAAGCATACTCTGCCTTTAAAGGGCTAACTTGGTCGTAAATTGAGAGGCAGTCTCCTATCAACATCAAGCCATTAACCTGTCGCTTTAGCACATTTCAATGATTATTATGGGAGCTGATATCTCCAGCCACAAGACCAGCTGGTCAATTCTATGGTCAGTCGGAATTTCACCCTTATATCTGGATACATGAATATAACTTGAGAACACTTGGTTTCAATAAAGGAAAAAATTATAAAAAAACGTATATTAATCAGACAAATAAAAACCTGGAATAAAATAATTGTAATAAACAAATATTAATGAAATTGGTAAATAAACATGAAATAAAATCATGTTCCGTTACAATGACTTTTAATAAATTAATAAAACAATAATATGCAAATCCTTAGATTGCTAGATATTTATTAGTATGATTATAAATACTGTTGTTATGTAATTAAAAAATAGTTTAAACTTAATCTAACTTAATTAATTGTCCCATAAAGGCACATTTAAATGCACCTATAATCATTCATACAAACTGACTCGTACAGTATGCAGAACCCATTTATAATAAAGATACATATAAATATGATGCAGTAACCATTGCACAGAAGTTACATATAAATATGATGCAGTAACCATTGAACAAGAGTTACATATACATAGATGCAGTAACGATTGTACAAGAGGTACATATACATATATGCAGTAACAATTGTACAAGAGGTACATATACATATATGCAGTAACGATTGTACAAGAGGTACATATACATATATGCAGTAACCATTGTACAAGAGGTACATATACATATATGAAGTAACCATTGTACAAGAGGTACATATACATATATGCAGTTACGATTGTACAAGATTTACATATATGAAGTAACCATTGTACAAGATGTACATATAGATATATTCAGTAACCATTGAACAAAAGTTACATATACCTAGATGCATTAACCAGTGTACAAGAGGTACATATACATATACGCAGTAACGATTGTACAAGAGGTACATATACATATATGCAGTAACCTTGTACAAAAGGTACATATACATATATGCAGTAACCACTGTACAAGAGGTACATATAAATATATGAAGTAACCATTGTACAAGAGGTACATATACATATATGCAGTACCCATTGTACAAGAGGTACATACAGATGCAGTAACGATTGTACAAGAGGTACATATACATATATGCAGTAACTATTGTACAAGAGGTACATATACATAAATGCAGTAACCATTGAACAAGAGGTACATATACATATATCAGGGTTTCCCCCAGAAAATTGTGAAGGCATGTTGTTATAACATTACATTTACCAAACTGGGCTTGAAAAAAATAGTGCCTAATAATGGCAAAATGGCAAAATGGCAAAATAACATACTTTTATGATTTTGGTGCAAAAGAACAAGAATCACCATAGAAATTCTATTTTTCTTCTTTTAAATCTGTTATTCATGAAAATTAAGAAAATCTTAAGGCATGTTGCTCTGATGAAGGCATGTTGTTTTTCCTTTCTTTTCCAGGAAGGCATGTTGCATGCGACATGCCTTATGATCCTGGGGGAAACCCTGCATATATGCAGTAACTATTGTACAAGAGGTACATATACATATATGCAGTAACAATTGTACAAGAGGTACATATACATATATGCAGTAACTATTGTACAAGAGGTACATATACATAAATGAAGTAACCATTGGACAAGAGGTATAGATACAGTAACAATTGTACAAGAGGTACATATACATATATCATATGCAGTAACAATTGAACAAGAGGTACATATATGAACAAGAGGTACATATACATACATGCAGTAACCATTGTACAAGAGTTACATATACATACATGCATTTACGATTGTACAAGAGGTACATATACATGCATGCAGTAACGATGGTACAAGAGGTACATATACATATATGCAGTAACCATTGTACAAGAGGTACATATACATATATGCAGTAACAATGGTACAAGAGGTACATATACATATATGAAGTAACCATTGTACAAGAGGTACATATACATAAATGCAGTAACCATTGTACAAGAGGTACATATACATATTTGCAGTAACAATGGTACAAGAGGTACATATACATATATGAAGTAACCATTGTACAAGAGGTACATATACATATATGAAGTAAAAATTGTACAAGAGGTACATATACATATATGTAGTAACCATTGTACAAGAGGTACATATACTTTGTACAAGAGTAACATATACATAGATGAAGTAACCATTGGACAAGAGCTACATATACATATATGCAGTAACCATTGTTCAAGAGTTACATACACATAGATGCAGTAACCATTGTACAAGAGGTACATATACATAAATGTAGTAACCATAGGACAAGAGGTACATATACATATATGCAGTAACAATTGTACAAGAGGTAAATATATATATATGCAGTAACTATTGTACAAGAGGTACATATACATAAATGAAGTAACCATTGGTCAGGAGGTACATATACATATATGCAGTAACAATTGTACAAGAGGTAAATATATAGATGCAGTAACGATTGTACAAGAGGTACATATACATATATGTATGCAGTAACAATTGTACAAGAGGTACATATACATACATGCAGTAACCATTGTACAAGAGGTACATATACATACATGCAGTAACGATTATACAAGAGGTACATATACATATATGCAGTAACCATTGTACAAGAGGTATATATACCTATATGCAGTAACCATTGTACAAGAGGTATGTATACATATATGCAGTAACCACTGTACAAGAGGTACATATACTTTGTACAAGAGTAACATATACATAGATGCAGTAACCATTGGACAAGAGGTACATATACATATATGCAGTAACCATTGTACAAGAGTTACACACATAGATGCAGTAACCATTGTACAAGAGGTACATATACATATATGCAGTAACCATTGTACAAGAGGTACATATACATATATGCAGTAACAATTGTACAAGAGGTACATATATATATATGCAGTAACGCTTGTACAAGAGTTACATATACATAGATGCAGTAACCATTGTACAAGAGGTACATATACATATATGCAGTAACCATTGTACAAGAGGTACATATTATATACATATATGAAGTAACCAGTGTACAAAGGTCAAATAGATGCAGTAATGATAAACACATCTGGAGGAAACATTGTACATAAAGACAGATGTATGTATATCCTTTCTTGTTATAGGTAGCAATGTCATACACCCAGTACAAGTTTTCTTATGTACACACTTTAAATAAAACCTAGAATGATTTTGATTGGTCGGGCCTAATTGCATTGTCCACATATTTACCAATACATTCATTACATCATTCAATTGTTAAGTGTATGACGTCACACAAAGTATATGGTGATAAAAAGTAGTTTGTCTTTATTACACAATAAAAACACTCTCCCAATCATGTGTAATTCTCTGTCTCATAAGATCTCTAAATTCTAAGCATCATACTGACCAGTCTGAACCGTCTCAATTTGCACCCCATGCTGTTATTTTTATGGCTTCTATTAGGAATCATAGCCCCTTCACTGCAGCACATGTCAATCACACAAAAAAGTTCTCCAGGACTACCACGCTAGCCCTTTAACAGTACCAGTCGTTATTTTGGATTTTATTACAGAACTATGTACTGTATACAATCGTTTTCGTTATAAAAATATGTTTTTGACGGTTTATTCTCTTGTTTCGCTAGCTTCTGCAAAGTCATTTAGTACTTGATTGTTGGCATTCTCTGCGTTTGTTTGTATTGATATATAGTCGTCGTTATGTTTTACTTTACTTATATCGTCTATTAATGTGTATTAGATGATGTAGTCCGGAGGGCATGTCCTTATTTACACTGCCCTATTTAATTGGGATAACAATGACATGAATAGGGTGAGTGAGTTTGGAGGCATTGTAGAACCTGGTTTAAACCCCGAACGGCATTTTGCCGACTGACTGTTTCTAGGCGATACCCCAACTGCCAACCCTTGTATTTGTCGTGTCGCATACGTTCCTTGATATTGTTGCTTCTTTCCAGTGATTGGTTTTTGTTGGCTGTGTTTTGTGAATTCTACGTTCCCTGTATAACTTGTAGACCTACTTAGATTTAATACACGCCAAATTAGTAGATTAGATTAGTAGATCAGTAGATTACAGTAAGCTGTCTTGAGTTACATGCACTACTCTTATTATGCTAATACAAGGGTATCAACTCATACTTGGATTTTATAGGTGAAAATATATAAGTTGCATTTCCTTTCTCTAGAGTAGAATCTCTTGATTTATTTTATATTGAAAACGATACTGGAAAATGGTATTGGACAATATATGTTCTGCTTGTTCGTTTAATTTTCCAACATAATCTCAAACATATACTGGTAATGAGTCCAGTTCCTTTACAAGCCAACGAGAGACACTGACGATCAGCATGGTAAGCTTTTCAGCGTCAACACAAGTCTAAAGTTTGTTTCTATTGCCGCATTTTTCACTTCGTGCATGATTCAATGTGATAAAATTAACACAGATGAACGCATACTTATCAGAATCCATCTATCTAACAATGGCACTTCCTATATGTTATATCATAACAAAATGACTATTTGTAGACAATACAGTAAGTGTGACTATTTTAACTAAGATTTGAAATTTCTGTTAAGTTCATGTAGTTTTAGTCAGTCAGTAGAAAAACATACTGAGAAAAATAAATTCTGCACATAGCATGCATGTCCTTTCCATAGACGAGATACAAGCCGTGTCTGTTCGGGGTAAATGATAAAGTGACATAGATATGACCAATAATAACGCTACAAAGTCATTTGTAAACAGCATGTCAGTGATGCAAATTATGCAAATATGATGGGAACATACGTGTACAGGTTATCAAAAATCGTTCTCATTTCAATGAAAAGGGAGCCTCAGTCATTTTAAAATAACAACATCTGGAATGTCTTTGTTTGAGAAGAACACTCGGTTGTGAACACATTTCCGCGGTTTCAAACAATGACAGAATGGGCAATTCTTGTCAGTGCCAAACATTAAATTCGTTCAAAGCAATACGTTCGTATAATGAAGTAAGTTGTTTTTAATATTCGAGAGGTAATTCTGATACTTCGCTTAGAAAGCAATAAAATAACATTTTTGTTTTTTGAAAATCACATTTTTACCTAGCATTTCTAATATCAGCAAACAATTATATATGTTCATATATTTAATATATTCTCCTAAAAAGTATATTTGCAATTGCAAAGGGTGGAGCTTGAATCCGAACTGCCCTTTTGAATTGTTCTGAAGTACAAAGACGTAGACATATTAGTTGTTAAACGTATAGTATTAATACTATTAAACACAAATTCCTATGTTTGACGTTCCGAACTGACTATGTATAGGGTCGAACAATCACGGATGAGTTTGAAAAAAGCCGTTTATTCAGTACTTCGAAATCGGATAACATCAAATATATTCGAATGATACTAAACAGACAATGTCTTAATTGGCATCTCAACAAATTTGCAGTACTGAATTTCGTTACAAATACATTATGATTAGCGAACACATGCTTAAAATCTTGTGAACAATGTTCATTTGGAGGAATTGAAACGTTAGTCGTACTATATACATAGGTCAATGTCATAGACAAGGTCATTCTATTCTGGTTTCCAAAGTCATATTTTGGTCACGAACAGGTAACATTCCCTGAAACCTTATCATTTCTTTATAACATTTGACTATTTACATCCCCACATACATATATAAAGGTCAAGGGCGTAGTCAATGCAACAGTTTCAGTTAGAAAAGTATGAAAGGAGAAATTTGGAAATCGCCGAACACAATAAGTACAAAAAAAATATTACAGTCTCGGTTCGATTGAGATTGTTCATGAACGGTAGTGAAACGTGCTTGCTACTGTTCACGCCCTCTAGCCCTGGGTTGGGCAGAACTCAATATTTAAAATGTCTATAGCAAAAACATTTCAGCCATCCCGAAGATTATGTTCCTTAACATTCACTATAACCTTTTTATATCTTCACCAAACTCTTTGATACTCATAATTATAGCCATGTGGTAAGCATTCATTCTTGTTGTGCGACACACGAGCACGTATACTATTTTGTCTTATATGTGGGACGTTGCCCTACCTCGAGTTCAACTGTGTGTTTGAGTATAAGAGGGGTTTCTTTTATCATTTATAATCGGGAGAGATTGTTTTTATTGGATGGTATGACATTTAGTCCATGGAACGAGCGGGTGTTTTGTTCTAAACTCGGTCCAGTGTATCTACCATCGAACACATTAAAGAACACAATGTGAAAGTACTCCACCTTTTTTAACCATGTTAGATTTAAACTTATATGTTCGATATGTATGCCATTATCATTTGTATACATCGGGGATATTTGAAATGTATAGATTCGCATTATCACACAAAATGTATCAAAGCATTTGTTTCGCAAACATTAATAAAACTCAGTGTTAACACTTTAAACAATAGGCGATTTTGTAGGAAGCCATAAATCCAGCCATACAATTTTATTACAATTACATTTGATTTATTCACTATGTAAAGCATATACTGAAAAGAAAAAGAAACGCAGGGTGCGTATTTCTGCTATATATTGTATGTTTAATATGCTACTGCTAATCGAATGGTACAGGGCGACATTATGCCTGTCCTTTTAGAAAAAAGGTTTAAACAGCACTGAACACACCAATTGTCACCCCTTTAAAGTTTCATTATCGTCAGAATGCGCATTTGGCTCAAGCAGGTGAGCAAACTTAGGCTTTAATTGTTGCAATCACTTAACATTAAATACAGTACTGAACTGGCTCAATTTTTCAAAGAGGAACTTCAGCATTTATGAATTTCTTGTTACAACCTGTACTGTGATTAAAATGTCTACAACATCAAAGTTGTGTCCTTTCTCTAACTAACTGCACTTTTTTTTTAAAAAAACATCTTGGGATTTCCTTTGAATATATATGGAATTAAGTGTGCAGTATATGCAATATATAGCGGAAATACGCACCCTGCGTTTCTTTTTCCTTTCAGTATAGTTACCATAGTTTGGCATTGCGCATCATGAATTTGCAGTTAATTACAGCCCGTGTGCCAGACAGATACACAGATAAATTATATTATTTCTGTAATACTGTATTGGCTGTATATGCAAAGATAACATCTAAATATTAGCAGATGTTTAGGAATGGCTAAAGGTGGCAATTATTTTAACCTATGTACCTTATTTGAAATGCTGACTGACTCAAAATCCATCTAAGGTATGATAAAATTATTTACACAATTTGCATTTATCCTTGAACGTTTAATGCAATTTCTACAAAACCAAAATAAGACTACTGGTCTAATGGTGACTTTCGGTCCTGTATTTGGGAATAGGGTTAACTTACAAATAGCACTTAATAGGTTTAGTGTTCTCCAATGGAACAATTCAATAAATAGGGCGTTATTTATCATACAATAAATAGTCCAACCGTATGGTGACACAATTTACATGAATTGTGGGTTTTGCACAGTAGTAGGGTAATGCATACAGATGACAGACTGTCCTCCTTGAATGCTACTTTCCCTGTCCGATCTTTTTATATTTCTTTATAATGCACAATAGTGTTGTTTGTGCCGTGTGGCGACCGTAAAAAGTCTCCCCGTACATCCAATCAATATTGTTATTTTTACATCCTACAGGGATTGTATGACATTCATTGATCCAGTTTTTCCTTAGTTGACTGTCCTCCTTGAATGCTACTTTCCCTGTCCGATATTTTTATATTTCTTTAAGAGGTGGACCCACTTTGTAATTTTCAAAATAGCCGCCACGTTGCGTGTTAAGTTTAACGAATTTTACTAAAGTACCACAATTTTCTATGAAAATTACTTTGTGTCAGGCTTGAGTGATGGTGGATTACTTGAAGTACACATTTTGCATGTGTCTAGTGTTTTAATAATGTACAAGTATGGATTTGTTCTGGCAAATAATTAAACATACATGTTGGTTATCTTTTAATGGTTGCTTATAACACATACAATCGTGTACTTTTATTTTGTCACGGGTTTGGTTGTGTCATGTATGATTAAATTCAATTTTCCTCAGTTGTCTTGAGTTATACTTTTATAAATATCAAATGGTATCACATGCAATTATAATCAATAATTCAGCGTTCGACCTTAACGGGCGTCCGTCGGTCCAAAACCAGTTTTTTTTGTACGGACCGAGCGTCCTTGAAAGCCCATCGGTCCGTGTGACTAGTTATTTTCGGTAGTCATTGAATTAAATATAATTTAACACATACAGATGGTGCCACGCGGAACTTGCCTTTTATTTAAAATAAAATCATCTTCCGAGTACCTGTTTAGAAACCACTGAAAACCAGTTTTGTAATATCGCACAAGTGATCCTTATAACTTCTACAACCCGTTACATGATGTTGTATTACCACATGTGTAATAACAGCGGAAGATCTCACTCTTATCCAATATTATATAAATAGTATTAAAACTAAACTTTAAAGGCACACTTGACAACTTCCTCATATTATTAAGTTTTTGTTTTATTAAATTTAAAACAAAACTAATTATTGATTCATAGTACCGGTACATGATACAAATTGTTAATTTTGTCATTAAATATAATTTCTTAAGTGTGGAAAATGTCAAATGTCTCTTTAAGGTGTTCAATGTTTGGGGTTGGTTGGACTACTTTCAGCTCTAACAATACTATATACAGCCTTGCAAGATCAAGAAAGCATCAGCGGCCTCGGTAGCTCAGTGGATATGGCCTCGGCTTTAGAGCTTCAGACCTCTGCATCCTGTGAGTTTGCTCTCTGGCGGAGGCATGTCTAAGGGAAATTTCATCTCATCTCCCACTGAGGTTGCTGTCCCAATATAACCTAATATGATGTGATAATGGAACGTAAACCCCACTTCTTTCAAGAGAGCATCAGATGAATTCATGGATGGACTGGTTATCTCTTAGGGTAACCATGTATCAGAATTATCATTAGCAGTTTAGCTATGATTAATTCATATATTAAATTGACATTGAAACAATTATAGAAAAGTGACAAATAAATGATGATAATTGTTTTATTTTTACAATATTGAATTTTCTCAATACTTTATAATGTATAAATTAAACAGTTCAACACATTTTAAAGGAACACCCGTCAATCATGATATTACAACATTATATAGGGAAAGAAGTACCCTATATTAGCACTAACCATTTTTTCCTTCACAGTATTGGGGGGCGGGGGTGGTGAGGCAAATCTTTGCCCCCACCCGCCCCCCGAATCTGAACATTGAGGGGCGGCCCCCACACCCTCCCGGCTCCTACGCCTATGTTGTCATAACAATAAATAACTTCATATGTATCAGCGAGTATGCATAAGTATACTTTTTCTTAAAGTAATAATATGTAATAGCATTAAATTCTTAAAATATCGAGTATCAACGTAATCCGTCCGACTCCCATCCCACTACTTTTTCAGGACGTCCTGATTTCTAAAACCACGATTTTAGACACATTTCGGCACTTTATTAACTATTCTATAGACAAACAAGCTACAAATATATTCATTTCATATAAAAAATTATACCTTTCAGGAACATCCGATAATTTCCAGTTAAATGGTTAGGTTATTGTAAATCGTTATCAATTTTTTCGACATGCTGCGAATTTCTGTGTGTCCTGTTTATGACGTCGCGCATCATTGCGATCGATAACTCCTACCGGCATAATGTGTACTTATTGGAAAGGCGTATAAGAGTAAACGTTCCAGAATATAAAAGTAGTATATCTTTAAACCCCTCTCTTTAAGGCAATATGTCTATACACGAGACTCTTCTAATTAAAAACTCAGGCTCGGTGGCAAAACATCATTTCATTGTAATCTGTGGTGATATAATGATGGGAAAGGCGCACTAAATTGTGCTTAAACGAAAAAAAGGAAAAATTAAAGTTAAGCTGTGGACTCTACCACAATAAATTTACAAAGTTTATGAGGAAAGCAGGAACAATTCGAGTTTTATATTAATTACTGTATTAGCTGAGAAATGGGGATACTTTTATGCGTTCCGTACATTTAATTTAAAGGGAATGCAATATTAAAAAATAAATAGAGAGCATAATCTTGCGGATTCGAATCCCACTGGGAGCTCGACTTGTAAGTGAGGAAGTGTCGATTCTTACGGATGGCGGGAGGTGTACAGTACTGGTCTACCCAGGAAAAGTGGGTGGTCTGCTGCCTCCACAAAAGATCGACCGTCATATATAACCTTACATGTATTGAGAAAGGCGTAAAACACCATACAACAAACAAACAAACTTATCTGAATTGGGAGGAAAAATCTCGATTTCCGTTCATTTTACCGAAAACGCGCACCTGCTAAAGGCCTGTTTGATTCGGCAACTCGGGCATCACTCGGGCATCGCTGCGACAAATCGAACACGAAGAGAAGTCTCGTGAGAGGTCTGGATGATCGAGACTTCGAAACAGTCGATTCCCGGCAATGAATACATATTCCCGCGAAAAAAAATGCTCTAAACAAACCGACGTTGTGTATACGACGTCATATCCGGGAAAACTCCAAACAAACACAAGTTAGCGGGAGAATGGATATGTTAAATTCGAGAAGTGATTCTCCGCCTTTTTTCCATTGGAGGTAAGTGTTTTGTCGTGTACATTGTGTATATGATGAAAAGTAATTATTGTTTAGGGCGCTTGTTTCAGCCAAAGTTTTTTTTTACTTCTCAGACAAAATTCACCTATTAAAAAGTGGTATATCAATGAAACAAACATTTTAGTGGTAAATAAAAATACATTACTTTTCAAAATCGGTTGAGAAATAAAAATGTCATGTGCGAAATCAGTTTTTGATGGGTCATTTTCAATGCAAAATCCTGCTGCATGAAAAATTTGAAAAACATTTTTTTTTAGAATTGTTATCCAAAATGTTTTTAAATTGTTGGATATTAGTAAATTAAGACACCCTGAAAGTTTTATAGCAAATTCTAATACACCCGCACTATATAGCCTAGTTTAAAATATCTCGTTATATTCAACGATGTATCACTGTAACGTTTGCAACTTTAGGAGAATAAGCAAGTCAATGCGAAATATATCACGGTAACGTTTGCAACGCCAGGAGAGTAAGCAAAGCCATGCGAAAGATTTCAGATGTGTGCATTATTTTTACATTTTAGGGGTATTAGAATAGAAATAGAACATCATTTACGGTGAATTATCGTGTAATATATCACGGTTTGTCGTTAAATTGTAAACAATAATTTCACTTGCCCTTCGGGCTCGTGAAATTATTTTTACAATTGAACTCCGTCTTAACTAAACATTCCAGTTCTAATGATATATACCTGATGTACGTATTATTTAAAATTGCTCAAGTTACTGCAGAAAAACCTTTGCTGAAACAATATTTAGGCTATGCTGTCTGTGTATCAACCACAATAATAAAATCTTCTTCTAGTTATATACTGCAATCTTTGTTATGAACTTCATTTGAAGCGCGCCGGGTTAATAAAGGGCTTACATTTATATGTGAGCTCTTGTCCGTCCATCTGTCCTTCCGTCCGTAGACACAATTCTTGTCCCGGCTATTTATCAATAACTCCTTTTTAGAATTTAGCGAAACTTGCTAGGAAGTATCCATGATGACGTTTCGGTTCGAAAATTTTCAACAGAGTTATGGCCTTTTATAGTTCAAATATCTGTCCATAGACGCAATTCTTGTCCGGACTATTTCTCAATAACTCATTCTTAGAATTTCATGAAATTTGCTAGGAAGTATCAATATCGAGTATCAATATCGAGCATATTATCATGACGCTCCGTTTTGATAATTTTCCACTGAGTTATGGTCCTTTTGTATTTCTAATATATGAATATATATAAAAAATACGAAATCCTTGTCCGGGCTATTTCTCTAAAACTCCTTGTTAGAATGTGTTAAAACTTGCTAGGAAGTATCAATATCAAGTGGAGATGTGCATACTATCATGACGTTCCGGTTCAATAATTTTCCACTGAGTTATGGCCTTTTGTATTTTTAATGCATTTCATATTTGCCTGTCAAATAGAAAATTCTTGTTGGGGCTATTTCTCTAAAAAAACAACATGTTATAATGTCGTGACATTCCGGTTCGATAATTTTCCACTCAGTTATGGCCCTTTCCATTTTTAATGCATTTTATGCAATAGAAAACTCTTGTCTCGGCTTTTTCTCTATAATATACGTCTATGTATCTTATAGGAACAAAGTCTTGTATGTTTACCCACCCCACAACAAGTTGCCAGCGGGGGGTATTTGTCCGCCTCGGCGACAGTTCTAGTTTAATAATGTTTTTTGCACCAAAATTTACATTGTATCCTTAGAAGCACAACAAATTAACAAGTTGACTTATTTGATGATTACATTTTGACTTTTGTCCCTATCAGCCCCGTGTGGTTCCCGGGTTCCCCCGTTTGGTCACGGGGCAAAGAATAGGGCCACTGCAGATCCCTTTGGAGGGGTAGGCAGAGGGGTAGAATCCCCCCAAATTCATGTTCATTTTATCATTTTTTGTTCATGTTCATTAAAGGTCTTCATCATGATCCCTGCATTGTTTCAGGTGCTATCTCGCTCGCATCAAAAGAGCAGTGGCAGAAAAAACAATAAACGTGGCTCCAGCGTAAATGGAGTTTCTACGATAGAACTTGGAGCAACTCTGCAGTTCAGGGTGAGAAGGTTCTAGGCCCATTTTCCATATTTTATCTCGATGTACATGGAAGATGAGCCTGGCATGTTCATGCCTGTTAGGCGCCATATAACCTTTTCATGTGTTGGTGCGCCTTAAAACCCCATTCAATTGTCAATTGTCCCTATCATTTATTATAACAGCAAATATTTATATCTCAATTTAATGTGACAGTATGCATTTTTCGTTTCAAAAACACACATCATTGGTTTAGTAAAGAACCAGTTTTTTCTGAGAGGTGTTGCACTTATTGATAAATTTTGCATGGAAAAATGCACCTAATCATTTCACCGCTGCATAAATATATGCTTTTATCATGTAGATATGCACTTTTCTGCCTAATAAAGGGGTGACCTAATAAATTTTGCTTTATTAGGCACTGACCAATAAAGCCAATCAATGCGGAATCCCTCGTACGTAACGTTATCTGGCGTCATGCACGTAACGTTGCTTGACGTCATCAAACAAATAAAAACCAACAACATGGCGGGGTCCTCGATAAGCGTTACATTCTGAGAAATAGGTAATATTATAATAGTAATTCATACAAAAAATGTGGATAATCTACATGAAAAATAGAATATTATGTCAGTGCCGTTCGCTCGACAGAGTTTCGCCATTCTTCGTTTTCTAAGCATCGCCTAATAAACTTGATAGTAAAAGGCATTGACATATCTTCAAGCCTGTACATTTTTAAGATAATCTAAACTGCAGGAATTGAGAAAATTGAATTTAAACTGAAAATGAGTCTTTACTACCGATGATTATGTATCCCCCACCCGCCCACCCCTAGTTCAGGTTTTGAATCATGTATGTTACAACTTCAGTAGATGTGAGTTGCGGTTGCCGAGTATTAAGCATACTAACCTCTCGTCACAGAGGGGTTCCATGGGATCACGTACCGTAATTTGATTCAAACGCACTCCCGCTGTACCTTACTCAGACAATAAACAGTGCAAGTGTGTCATCTTTCGGATGGGATGGAATGTAGTGCCGTCGGCCCCGTGTGCGGGGATAGCACTTCTGTAAATTACTGTTTTACTACAATTTTACTTTAGTTAATTTACCAAACAATTGTGACTGAATGTGTGGCAAAGCTTATGTCTCAAAATAGCACCCCAAGCAGTAACGGTGCATGAGAATAGTCTACTGCGGAAAATATATGTACGTCTATCAAATTATTGCAAATCAGTGGGTGGGGGCTTAAGGGCTTGACACAGTTTTATTCAACATGCATGTATACCCATTTCAGACACCCGAAGAAACCGGAAGATCCTGCCCTCTCGGAACAAGACGTCATATCCAGGTTTAGATGGGACAAGTTTATTACGATCGTACTGTTTTACTGGTGTATCACTCTTCATGACTGCGGCACAGATGCCTATCATCAAAGCTGGGGGACATTCAAGGTGCACTTAATATGTTATATACCAGTATTTGCCACCGACAAAACAACAGCATAGCATAGCAAACCATAACATAGCTTATGGTAGCATAGCATAGCACAGCATAGTGTAGCGTAGAATAGCACAGCGTAGCATATATAGCGTGTATAGCATAGCATACGATACCATACGACGCGATGCGATGTGCGATGCGATAAGATACGATACGATACGATACGATACGATACGATACGATACAATGTAATAGACTAATGCTATGTTCCCACTATCACGATTCGCGGCACGATTGAAATCGTGGTCTTAATCGTGGACTAATCGTGGTGATCCTATCAGATCTTATCAGATCTTGAGGTCAGTCGTGGCAATCGTGTTAATCGTAGAAAAATTTTGAACGGTTCAAAATTTTTCTACGATCAACACGATCAATTGTCAATCGGGATCATCGTATCAGATCGTATTGCATCGTAACAAAGCGCGACAGATCGCATCTAATCGTGCTTCCAAATCGTGGTGACCGGGATCGATCTTAGACAAGACAAACACCACGCTCTGTTGAGATGTGTTGCGATCTCCCACGATCTGTCACGATCTGTTACGCTCTGTCGTGTCCCATTGCTCAAGACCTGACACGAATGACTCACGAGCAGATAGGAGTTGATACGAGAAGATGCGAGTAAATGCGAGTAGTTACGTTTTTACACGAACGCTCACGATCTGTTACGAGTTCTCGTGCCCATATATATACCGGACAAGATTTAATGCGTCTCATTCAGCGATCTACTCTTGAAGAGAGCACATCTTAGTAACCTGCCTTTGCTAGTAAGTTTTAGAGCCTTTGACATATGCCACCCAAGGGTAAAAGTTCAAGAAACAATGAAGTCCATGGTCAGTCGGGCTGTATATATACCCGTCGGGGTCCAGTCGTAGCTCAAATCGTGATCACCCTCGATCATGATCGTGAAAGACATCGCGACCACAATCGTATCCTATCGTAACGGAGCGCATCGGTTCGTGATGAACGTATCGGAACGTATCGGAACGTATCGGAACGTATCTGCACGTACCAGATCGTCCCAATTCGGGGAACCCGATCGTGATGATCGTGTCAGATCGAGACCCAATCGTGGACTCGATCGAAACAATCCTATCGGAACGTATGTGATCGTATCTGAACGGGAGATCAGACCGTGACAGATCGTGACACCTGAAATTGACAAATCGTGACCAGATCGCATCCGAGCGCAACAAATCGTATCAGATCATATCGACTCGCATCACCTCGTATCCAAACCTGAAATTTCAGAGAAGTTCCACGATCAGCTACGAATGGCCAATCGTGGCGTTCGTAACGGATCGCACGACAGTGGGAACCTAGCATAAAACAGACTGAAATAGAATATAACGTAACATAAATTAATATAAAAGAATATAATTAGCATAGAACCGGCCAATGACATATAATTCTAATGCTATAGAGAAATAAAAGTGTTGCTTTATGCTTATGGGATGGCCAGTTGTCCGTCGTCCGTCCGTCCGTCCGTCGTCCGTCTGTCGTCCGTTGTCCGTCGTTAACTTTTGTCTCGTTAAGACGATAGGAACTTCATTTTTCATCGGATTCTTATTAAACGTTAACAGATTGTTAATATCAATGAAAGCTCATGGAAGTTCGAAAACCGGCCATATCGGACTTGTAACAGCGGAGTTACGGCTCTTGATTTAGTAAAAAGGGCTATATTTTCCCTTGTTAATAAGATAGGGCCTTTATTTTTAATCCGATCTTTACCAAAGTTTACCAGGGTGTTTTACATTTTTTTTTTTTTTTTAGTATATCTTTTTCGTTCATTTTTTTTTTTTTATTTTTTATTTTTTTATGTTATTTGATTTTTATATTTTAACCAGCCAGATCGGACCAGTAAAAGCGGAGTTACGGCCCTTTATTTATTTAAAATGCTTTATTATGCCTTTTTAAGCTGATAGGACCTTCAATTTTCATCCGATCTTTATTAAACTTTACCAGATTATTAATATCAATGAAAGCCCCGAGAAATTTGAAAAACAGCCAGATTGGATTTAAACGGGAGTTATGGGCCTTGATTTTCTGAAATATGCTATATTTTGGCTTCATTAAGACGAAAGGACGGATTTCAGTGAAACTCTTCAGGGATGATCAGTACCAAGCCAAGTTGTATATATCGTCACCGTGTTCCGGTTGATTGATTTTGGTGGAGTTATGTCCCTTTAAAGATTTTAATACAAACGCTTTGTCCTGACTAGTTCTCCTGAACCCCTGGCCGGATTTAAACGAAACTTTTTAGGGATGACCAGTTCCAGGTTTAGTTGTGCAAATCATCGCCGTGTTCCTGTTGAATGATTTTTGGCAGAGTTATGACCCTTTAAAGGTTTTAATACATAAACTTTAAATTGATTGAATAGTGTTTTCGGTACATCGACACATAAATAGGTAATATTGTGCCCAAAAACCTTTGGCTAGACTAGTTCTCCTGAACCCCTCTGCAAATTTCAACGAAACTTTACAAGGATGATCAGCACCGAGCCTAGTTGTGCATATCATCATCGCGTTCCGGTTTACAGATTTTTTGTCAGAGTTATGGCCCTTTAAAGGTTTGTGATACGCAAACATTTTCCGGGCTAATTCTCCTGAACCCCTGGTTGGATTTCAACGAAACTTGACAAGGATGATCAGTATCAAGCCTAGTTGCGGTTGAAAGATTTTTGGAAGAGTTATGGCCCCTTTAAAGGTTTTAATAGACACACTTTGTCCAGATTAATCTCTTCTGAACTCCTTGCCGGATTTCAACGAATCTTGGTGGGGATGATCAGTACTAAGCCTAGTTGCACCTGTCATTGCCGTGGTTTTGTTGGATGATTTTTGGCAGAGTTATGACCCCTTAAAAGTTTTAATACACTATCATTTTACAGACCAGTTCTCCTGAACCTCTGGCTGGATTTCAACGAAACTTGGCTGGGATGATCAGTACCAAGCCTAGTTGCGTATACCATCGCCACGTTCCGGTTGAATGATATTATACATAAACTTTATCTTTAGCCAGTAGAGCGTCCACAGGCCCTCTTGGGCATCTTGTTTCAAACGTATACTATTTAGGGTTACTCCTAAATATGCTTGGTTTCTTGCTGTTAAACATATGCTATTTATTATGGAGAGGTAAACGAGATAATCTTTGGTAAGCGTGTTTGCCTCGTTGTAAAAATGTATATCATATCCGACATTATCTGTGAGAATCATAGCTGTTATGGTTGTGTATTATGTACCTCCCATACAGCTATGACACAGCCTATAGAAAATATGGGTAGGTGTGCGACGCCATTCGCACTTTCCGGCGAGGTTTCGGAAGACATTGCACAAAGCCAGCATAAAACCCCACTGTTTTACAACTCTATACATACGTTTAAAGCGATTAGAGGGGTGGAGGGTGGGGACAATGGCCTTGTTTTGATGGAGTTGTCAACCTGCTTTTTTAAAGGTTGCATTCCTACACCCAACCCCTTGTGTATATCATCGCATTGTAATCAAGCGATTTGTCTTTGAGTAGTGGTGACCTGGAGATAAGTACATGATTGACTAAGGGAGACAACTTAACAGTGTATTATCTTTAAGGGACTTAGCCCAGTTGTCTGTTGTAATGTTGTTTGCAATACTTTCTTATTAAATTGTGAAGTGATGTATGTATGGATTTAATGTAGCTTTTAACAATCACATCATGGTGGTGTTTTGTAGCAGTGAGCTCAATGCCACATTTTACAGTATTTTCACACCGGAATACTAGCGCCGTACACACATGCCATTATACCCAACCAGGCACAGGGATAACCAGTTCAACCACTGCCCTTTATATGATGAACGTCAGGAAAGCAATGAAGCTAATTGTACCATGTTTATGAAGTCATGATTTGACCCGGCCGGTGATCAAATCCACGTCCCCCCTCGTTCGAGGCGGACGGTCTACCTAAATCTGAATATCCCGTAGAATATTAACGATATTCGTAAAATATTACGGTTTACCACCAGCAATTGCATATCAATTAATATCGAATGTAGAATGTTCCTATAATAAAAAATAATCCCTCCTTTTTTGTTGGAAATGGGCATTACATGGATAAGTACCGTAACGGGAAAATATCCCATTTCTATTCGATTTTGTTGTTGTATGTATAAGAAGTGCATTAATAGATTTTACTGCATTACTGATGAAAGTTTTCGAAATTTCGAATCTATGCATACACTTTGTGAGCTACTATCAATGAAAATAGTTGCATCATTGACCTGTTTAGTAGAAAACTATTTCTTACATGTCTTGTGACCCAACTATTTCTGGTGAATTTTCAAGTAGAAAACTATTGTTCTATGTGAAAATTACACTGCTGCATTATCCATACTTGAGTTGAAGTTGCAGCAAGTCATTAATATGTGACATTTTAACATTGGTGTCAATGGGAAGATAATTGGTGGTGTCGTATACCTTAACAACATGCAGATTGGGTCTACCATTAAGTCGGTGTGGTATTTCCACTAAAGGAATGAACCATTTCATGTTCACCAAATATGAGTTTGTAGAACAGCGCAAATAAGCGTGATCTCACACATAGGAATATATTGGGCTGAACCCACACACTATCGCAATATTATTTGCAAGTATATATTACATTATTAATAACATCATTCTGTAGATTAATATAGTTTATTATTTAGTTCATTAATTTTTTGTTTCAGATTTTTATAGTTCAGGTTTCTATAATTTCTTTGGCGGCGTGGATAGCGATTAAAGTGGTGACAGGTAGGAGAACAAGTATACCTAAAATCTACCAAATTAATATCCCCTATTATTGTATACTTTCATATTGTCCCGTTTAGTTTGCATTGAGCTAAGTGTGCAATATTCTACGATATTGCACACATTGATATTGCACGGGAACTTTTTCTCGTGCTTGCTAAGAGCCGCGAAATAGAAATAAGGAACTACTTTCAAATAAAATAACGGAATCTTTCCTATAGTGTCAACAAATAAATACGTGTTTTTTTTTCCAACCTTTTATGGCAGAAATTGATAAAATAATTGAAATGGTCACTCACCCAGTGTTTTTAACGTTATCGAATGGTAAACAAACTTTAGAAAATCGCTTGTTGTGTTTAATGACGTCATCCGACGTCGACGTCGTTTTCGCGCAAAATAATCATCCACACAAAATGAAACTGAATGACAAGATAAGAATTCCATCAAAAGCTATAAAAATAACACAAATACAATGAAAAGCAATAGTCATACAATTAACATTGAACGAAAACAATATGAAAGTATACAATAAAAAGGTTATTGAATTTGTATGGCTAAATATTAATTGGAACTCGTGTTTTGGTGCAGGACTCGCAAGCTCGTCATCCTTTGCCAAAACAACTCATTCCAAGTAATATTTAGCCATACAAATTCAATAACTTATAATATTAGAATGCCCCTACCCTGACATATACTAATATTGATATAAATAAATGGCTATACAATAGGATATTAAATATAGACTTTGAATCAGTCAATTATTTACTAGAGTTACTTCCCATATGTAATTTTGACGCCTGTATAAACCGTTTAGGGCTCGCCTTTCACTATAACAGCATTGAAAGGTTTTTGCTTTTATAATTTATTCTGGGTGTAGGAAGGGTTTCGTGTGTAAACTGTACACAACTACATATTGACTTTTTGACCTTCTAGTACTTTTGTATAGTAATATAAAATACATGCATGTATACACAACTCTTAATTCTCTAACAATTTTAATTCAGTCATGAAACCAGAGCTCTGTTATTATTCGCCGGATCCGTTTACGACCATTTTTGCTGATGATGTAAACGAAACGTTCCGAAATGTAGACGATCGGGAAAATAAGTGCGAATCATATACACAGACAGACGGAAGACACTATAGGCTAGAAACAAAGCGAATGGAAAGACTCCATCGTCGAGAAATGAGACGATTGAAAAGGCAGCTGTCGTTGTTCAGAAGAAAATGTTGCGAAAAACGTAAGTTATATTTCTTTTACAAGTATGTCTTCTGGACTCATAACATTAGTGTCTGCCCTTCCATACTCGTGATCTTACACAGAATGGAGTAGACACAAGGGCTCGTGACATGATTGTCTGCCCTTGAATGCTCGCGATCTTACACTTGAAAGGATGGAGCAGACACAAGGGCTCAAGACATGATTGTCTGCCCTTAAATTCTCGTGATCTTACAAGGATGGTGTAGACACAAGGGCTCGTGACATTATTATCTACCCTCGAATGCTCGTGTTCTTACACAAAATGGAGTAGACACAAGGGCACATGACATGATTGTCTGCCCTTGAATGATCGTGATCTTACAAAGGATGGAGTAGACACAAGGGCTCATGACATGATTGTCTGTCCTTGAATACTCGTTATCTTATAAAGGATGGAGTAGACACAATGGATCATGACATAATTGTCTGCTCTTGAATACTCGTTATCTTATAAAGGATGGAGTAGACACAATGGCTCATGACATGATTGTCTGCCCTTGAATGCTCGTGATCTTACATAGTATGGAGTAGACACAAGGGATCATGACATGATTGTCTGTCCTTGAATACTCAGTAGACACAAGCCCATGACAAAAGTGTCTGCCCTTAAATACTCAGTAGACACAAGGGCTCATGACATGATTGTCTTGCCTTGAATGCTCGTTATCTTACAACGGATGGAGTAGATACAAGGGCTCATGACATGATTGCCTGTCATTGAATACTCAGTAGACACAAGGGCTCACGACAGGATTGTCTATCCTTGAATACTCAGTAGACACAAAAGCTCATGACATGATTGTCTGGCCTTGAATACTCAGTAGACACAAGGGCTCATGATATGATTGTCTGGCCTTGAATACTCAGTAGACACAAGGGCTCATGACATGATGTTCAACCCTTGAATACTCAGTAGACACAAGGGCTCATGACAAGATTGTCAACCCTTGAATACTCAGTAAACACAAGGTCTCATGACATGATTGTCTGGCCTTGAATACTCAGTAGACACAAGGGCTCATGACATTATTGTCTGGCCTTGAATGCTCGTTATCTTACAAAGGATGGAGTAGACACAAGGGCTCAAGACATGATTGTCTGCCATTGAATGCTCGTGATATTACAAAGGATGAAGTAGACATAAGGACTCATGACATGATTGTCTGCCCTTGAATGCTCGTGATATTACAAAGGATAAAGTAGACACATGGGCTCATGACATGATAGTCTGCCCTTGAATACTCAGTAGACACTATGGCTCATGACACGATTGTCTGACCTTGAATGCTCGTTATCGTACAAAGGATGGAATAAACACAAGGACTCATGACTTGATTGTCTGCCCTTGAATGCTCGTGATATTACAAAGGATGAAGTAGACACATGGGCTCATGACATGATTGTCTGCCCTTGAATACTCAGTTGATACAATGGCTCATGACATGATTGTCTGTCCTTGAATACTCAGTTGATACAATGGCTCATGACATGAAGGTCTGTCCTTGAATACTCAGTTGATACAATGGCTCATGACATGATTGTCTGCCCTTGAATACTCAGTTGATACAATGGCTCATGCCATGATTGTCTGCCCTTGATTACTCAGTTGATACAATGGCTCATGACATGATTGTCTGCCCTTGAATACTCAGTAGATACAATGGCTCATGACATGAAGGTCTGTCCTTGAATGCTCGTTATAAAGGATGGAGTAGACACAATGGCTCATGATTGTCTGCCATTGAATACTCAGTAGACACTAGAGCTCATGACACGATTGTCTGCCCTTGAATGCTCGTTATCTTATACAGGATGGAGTAGACACAATGGCTTAAGACATGATTGTCTGACATTGAATACTCAGTAGACACAAGGGCTCATGACACGATTGTCTGACATTGAATACTCAGTAGACACATGGGCTCATGCCATAATTGTCTGCCTTTGAATGCTCGTGATCTAACAAAGGATGGAGTAGACACAAACAATAGTTTTAACTTTCAACAGGACTTTCCATTGCATACATCGATTTATCTTTAACAGGTGTCAAATCAGCAGAATGTTAGGAAGAGATCACACACAATAGTATGTTCATTTTAGACATAATGGGTTGTATTTCGGTAATAACATGTTATTATTTGTTAATTGTATTTTAAATTGTAGATATGGGATCAATAAAGAATTAATCGTCATCATACTCCTTACCAGCTTCATATTCACCATAATCGTCATTATGCTCATCATCAACATGATTATTATCATTATCAAAATCATTAACTTCATCATCTCATACATCTATATATTATCAATCTCTTCCCGTTCATAATCATCATTGTCATTTTTTTTTCAATATCATCATCCAAGATCATCACCAGTAGCAACAGTAGCGGCAGTTGCAGTAACAGATCAGCAGCAGCAACAGACAACAGCAGACTAATGATTACCACATTTTCATCATATGTATGAATACATCATTGATAGCAAAATATGCAAATTTACTTTTGATCAACTTGATAGGTAAAGAACAAACACAAATTGTACAAGCAATACGTAAAAAGCTTTTGGGCGAACAGCTTAAGTTGCTCCCGCTCTCAAGTCGCAAAGAAGCTCTGTTGAGTGAAAAAGAGGATCTAGAAACGTTGCTTCTGGAAGAAAAAGATCGTCATCAAGATCTCCAGGAACGCTTTTCAACATTGAACAAACATCTTTCAAGGTATATCAATTATAAAAGAATGCAAGTCAGAACATTTCAGTGTCAAAGAAACCATTTTGTTTATTGAAATATGTAAACTTACAATTGAAGCATGTATTACTACATAAACAATGAGAAAGCATGTGTACAGTGGCATTACTTTTGTATTTACAGTCATGGATAGTGTAACTTTTGTCTAGTACACAGAACAAAATGCTTCTGTTTTAAAGCGCAATTTATGATCACCGCGTTATATACACTTTAAAACAAGTACGTGTATGGCTATTAAATGAACTTAACTATACGTACTGATAATTTGCAAGCAGACTGAGCTGTAAGAGTTCGTTTTGATTATACAAATATTTAATATTGCTGTATATATTTGAAATAAAATATGTCTAAATGGTGGGACGAAAATTGATATAGAGCTCTGCTAAATGTTAGCCTAGGATATATCATATTGAAAATCGTTGGTAAAATGCGTAGTTACGTATGCATTCATGTATTGCAGTGACGGAAAAAAAGGTATACGAAACGAATATTGCTTGGACGAATACTCATACCGCGGGGAAGGAAACGAATACGAACGTTTGACCAACGATTTGGCTCCGAATCAACTACATACAGGTAGTAGAGTGTCAAATGTACAAAATGAAATGTTAACAAGGATATATGAACACGACGGTAACAGTCAAGCGCAAATGTCATTCAGCCCGCAGACTGAATGCCTACCGGAAATGCAGCAACTATACAGTCAAAATAGTGCATGCAGACAACCAGTTCGATTTCTATATACAGCTGAGCGTGGAGCCGACGACATAGTCAGATATCTGCAGGTTACACCGAATATGTATGTTTTGTACGAGGCGGGAAAAGGTCTACTGCCTGAAAGTTCAATCGGCCAGATGGAAGTTATTGCTGCGCCTCAGCCGGACGGAACTCTCCAACTGTTGGACGTAAAACGGTTCAGTGACGGATTTCCAAAAGACAAATTGTACACGAGACTTAACTTTCAAACGTTCGAAGAGTTTAGGAGACGAATAGGACTTCCGGTTGCAACAGACTGGTCGGCAGATCAGGTACAATTCCGTTCAACATGTGATATTTAGACAGATTGCCAAGAGTTTCATTGACAAGATGGGTAATCATATATGCCTATTATATACAATTAGGGAATAACCTTAACTAACGCTGCAAGAACTTGTGGCCCTACCCATTTGTATATTTTGCAATAAAATATGTTTAAACCATATAAATATTTAAATTTAAGTCTCACATGTTATCACCATATATTATATTTTGTCATACTGCAAAGAAAATTCTCAGGATTTCATTGGTCAATGAGCCGTAGACATGAGCCCATGTCTACGTCTCGAGACGTGAACATAGGAAGAATCCCCCCGTAGGTACCCCATTACTCCAATACACAAAATGGCGACGATAACGTTGCCGATTCGTTTTGGAAACCGCCGATTGTTTCCTTCCTATCGCTTTTCTGCGCTTTCCACTGTGTGGAAAAGTCTGAAAGTATCGTAAGTGTATTTTTTTTGGCAATTTTACAGGTAATAAAACATTAACATAGTGATTTAATGCGCTTATTTTATTAAAAAATCCGGCAAATTAAACGACGTTAGAGCGATGACGTCACGAAAGTAAACAACGTCTAGTTAGAGGCACGTTACGGGGAAATTGGCACAGTAAAACTGAAATCGCGTCTTTGGCTATTTTTTTACTTAAATAAATGGTTACAACTTTGAAGTATGACAAATTCAACTAACGGCTCGGGTGAATATAATTTCCAGGCAGGGAATTTGAGCCCATGTCCCCTGTCAAGAATCCTAATAACTAATATTATTCCCGCTTGAATGTGCCTGGACAACTAAAAGGAAATTCGCATCCGTTCTCGCCACATTTACTCCAGGCTCGTACTATTTCCATTACGTTGACTTTTAGTTCATGACGAGGGTTTCTTTCTTTACACTGTCCCGTTTTACTGGGATTAAGTAGGGTAAGTGTGAGGTTTGTTGCACCCTAGAACTTGGTTTAAACCCACAGCGACCTTTTTTGCCACTGACCGTTCCAAGGCGGTAGCCCTATTGTCATCTCATTTTTGTGTCTGCGACGTCATATGCCTTAGATTGTTCCTAATTAACATTGTGTTTTGGGGTTTACTATGTTTTGTGAAAGCTGCATTTCCTGTTTGACTTTTATACTTATCTGTTAAACTTGCTTGTCATTATTAATACTTATTTGAATTGTTCAATGCAAAATGTATTAGCATGGTACTTAACATTCATATATTGCACCTGTTTAAAATTATATTGAGAATATTATGTCAGTTCCTTTTACTTTCAAGTTTATTAGGCAAACTTGATAGTAAAAGGCACTGACATAATATTCTATTTATCATGTAGATTATCCACATTTTCTGTATGAATTACTATTGTTACCTGTTTCCCAAAATGTTACGCTTATCGAGGACGCCGCCATGTTGTTGTTTTTTATTTGTTTTATGACGTCAGGCAACGTTACGTGCATAACATCAGATAACGTTACGTACAATAAACGCCGAGGGATTCCGCATTGATTTGCTTTATTGGTCAGTGCCTATTAAAGCAAAATGTATTAAGTCATCCCTTTATTACGCAGAAAAGTGCATATCTGCATGATAAATATGTTTAATATCATATTATATACTTTGTTCTGTGGATGAAAAGCAACCGGATATATCTTTAAAATAGACTTGGTGTTTACCCTATCAAACCAATCAGAAGGCTCAGAATTTCAAATACTGGCTACATTTATTCATGAAGAATTTACTACCATCGCTCTTCATGGTTTAGAGTGTGACCTATATAGAGACTATCTATAAAACATATGGCAAACACTAAGTCGGATAGAGTCTATGAAGAGCAATCTTCACCATTGAGAAACCGCGGTCGATCGCTACGCTCCCTCCATGGTGAAGATCTGTCTTCATAGCCTCTATCCTATACATAGTCTACACATTTCGTCTGTTGTACTAGCATTTCACATACATAGCACACACATAACAGCAATGATTTGTACAGTTTAGTTAAAAATAAAATAAAAATACAATGACGTAATTTACATTTTGTGGCCGATACACGAACATATATATGGGCTAAAATAAACAGAGTATGTACAAACTAAAAACTCTTTCGATAAATTGCAATTCCATTCAGTGTACTGCATTTAAAGTTCAAACCATCCAATCAAACTACAAACAGTGCGGTCATTAAACTGGTACGAAACGATGTTATGTAAAACAATAGAATAAGCTAAACCACAATTAACCCGTCCAGTGGTATACTAGACCAAGGGCAATAACTTTGTTACCAATACAGAACGAACGAATGGGGGCTTTTTCCACAGCATTGTGTTTAACATTGCGGTGGATGGTTTCACTTGTTTGCGACATATCTGCTGTGGTAGCGTGTACGTTAGCATTGCGGTGAATAGATTCGCAAATTTGTTGAACGTATTATATAAAAGTCAAACACATGCTTTGATTTAGAATTGATTCACACTGCACTGGACGGTTTCGATAATTATTAGACAGTTTTGGATGGGTTTTGGATTCTTCCGTTCAATACTGGTCTATTTCATTGTATTTTACAAAGAGTCATGTTGTATTACTGATGCACTTCAAAAGGCTGCACTTGACCACGCATTGTTTACTGAATTGTTGTGGTTTTACATAACTTTGCATTTTGTCAGTTTAGTGACTGGAGTGTTTGCATTGCATCGAATGCATCACGTTCGACTGGATGGCTTGAACTTTGATATCAGAAAACTACGATATATGCAGAAATGGATCGGCAATGCCTCGTCATTTCCATAACAGGCGGTAT